>ML782145.1:284196-345273 GCA_009831015.1 Picea engelmannii | reverse complement strand
GCTTTGAAACAACCCTTATGTGAAAAAGTTCAATTCTCTCTTTTTCTTGTCGAGTTACATTGAGATTATTGTTACTTGAAGAACTAGTACTTGCAATAGAACCATTACCTTGATAACCCATGGCTGTGATCTTTGTTTCATCATCTGAATCAGAACCTAAATCATGTTGTATGGTTGCAGAAGTATTTGACTTCCCTTTGTTGCCAAAATTTTTGGGTCTTCTTTCAGGATGAAGTTTCCAATAATGGTCTTCATCATGGCCATATTTTGAACAATGTTTGCATGTGAATTTTTCTCCCTCTTTCTTAACAAAAACATTCTTTTTACCATTGCCCTTGAACTTCCTCTTTCCTTTGTCTCCATGACTGAAAGGCTTCTTGTTACACTCATGAGTTTCATTCCTTCCTCTTGCTTCCAAATGAGTAGCCTGAACACAAAAATCATCTAGATTTGAAGGTTTAAACATGAGTATTGTATGTCTCAAATAACTATGTAAAGCTCCAATGTATTTGAGTAAAGTTTCTTGAGAAGACAAATCTACTCCCAAAACCAAAGCTCTTCTCCTAAATTTTTGAGTAAAGCTTTGCACATTTTGTCCTTTAGCTTGTCTAAATTTTTACCAATCCATAGTAGCTTTTTGCATATATGCCAATGGGTAAAATTGTCTTTTAATTGCAACAATAAAATAATTCCAAGAGGTTAAAATTTTACCATGTTTCTTCATGTCCTCTTGAGTCTTGGCTTCCCACCAAATGAGTGTTGAACTATCCAATCTTAAAGAAGCAGGATGAATCTTAGTTTCATCATCTTGAATTTTTTGTATCCTACAATACACCTCAATCTGAAGAATCCAATTATCTAATTTCTCAGCATTTACCTCTCCATTGTACATTGGCAATTCAAATTTAATATCAAGCTTTGACAAAGGAATTTGTGAAGGAGTTTTACCATGTCCTTTTTGAGAATTTGGAAGAGGTCTTGAACTGGTAGAAGAAGAAGAAGAATATGGAGGTGAGGATGGTGGAGAAGCACCATTCCCTCCATTTTTATTTGGAGTTTTATCACCACTGTCTCCCTTGTGCTTTGAAGGGTTGGAGCCTTCACTTTGCAACCTTGTATTCCTTTCTTCCATCAAGAGTTTCATCATTTCTCTCACTTCCATGAAAGCCTTTCTGAGATCTTCATCTTTGGTAGGAATATGTTCATGACTCTCTTCATGAGCCATACTTGGTGAATGCCTCCTTGAAACTTGCGGTGATGATATAATCTTCCTTCTTGAAGGATGAGAACTTGGCTCTACAAGTTTACCTTTTCCTCTTGTGAGTTTCAACCTTGTGAGCATCAGAAAACAAAACACTTGCAAATAATCAAGTCTTCAAAAACCTATGCTCTGATACCAACTTAATCTAAAAATGAAGAAGACTTGTATTCTTGAAATTATTTGCAAGATTTAATTCATGTGTTAAAATGCAAATGGATCAATTTTGCAACACAAATTTTATAGAAATTACTCATTCAAGATGCATATAAATAGTAGCAATAAACAGTGAACAAAAAACACATAACACAACAAATGATAAAGGAGTTCACCTCTCTCTTGGGCTACATCTCCTGGTCCAGCTTCCAATGGATATTTTGTATTATTTACTCCAAGTTTTCAAATATGTGCTTTACAATGCTCAAAATTCCAAATAGATGGCTCCAATGGCTTCAGAACGTCCAAAAACCCCTAACTGGGCTTTTTCGACACCTCATTGGCCAAAAATTGAAGAAGATAGGCTTCCTGGAAGTTCCCCTTCAAACTTGCTGTCTCTGGATCACAAAAATGCACCCTTTCCTCCTCAACCTAGCCCCCACGTGCATAAATGTGGAAAAACCTAGCACTGGGTGCAACCTCACAGTCGGTACAAACTGTAGGATGGTTACGCGCTAGCCCTTAACCACTAAGGCCCATGGGCACATGGGCCACCACATGACCTCGCGCGCATATAAAAGGGGCCAAGTCCAAATCAAATGACAACGGTCGGGCGTGCGCTAGTGGTTTTATGCACAAACACATGTGACCGGGGCTCATATGAAAAGGGCTATGGTTAAACACATCACGCCGGTGGTTATATTACAATGTATATGACCGGGGGCCAGGGCTAAGCCCTGGCCCGGACCGTGCCCCATACAACAACCATTTCAATTTAAATATAATGTTTTACATATATATAATAAGAACTACATGTGGGCGCGTCGGTTGGGTGGTCCTTCCCAAATATTTATCCCTGCCCGAAGGTCGCGGGGTTGAATCCGGCCAACAACATAAATTTTAAACCAATATCCAGGTGACACGTGGCATCCATTGATTGGGCCACATGTTGCCATCCCATTCACTGCAAACAAGCCACATCATACACCAATTGTCCACACGACTACCTGCCACATGTCATATGAACCTACCATGTGTCGTACGGCCCTGCCACGTCAGCATCCATACGAACTGTAAGGACTGTACAATCAACACATTTTTTTTGCATGTTTGTCATTTTGAATAGAACACGATATCTCTCTCATCCAATGTCCGTTTGAACCCAAACGAGTTGCATTGGGTTCATGATGACGAGGCCTATGATCCTATTCGATTTGAAGTGATTCCGAGCACTTTTCATTTTGAGCAAAATTTGATCCCCTGGATCAATAGGAGTTGGTGTATCAGGGGAATCGTCTTCAAGAAAAGAGGACAAAAGGAAGTGGAATCGAAATAAGGAAAATTCAGTGGCAAGAAAGGAAGAGAATCTCTCTTGCAAGCATTGCAAGAAAGAAGGGCATGATGATGACCATTGCTGGAAATTGAATCCTGAGAAGAGACTGAAGTGGTTCATAGAAAGTATAGGGAGGAAAACAATTGCAACAAAATCATGACCAACAGACTTTGGATTGGATTCGAGAGATGAATCTAAAATTTAAGTGGTTGGTTTGACAGGTAAAATTGGTGCTGGATTTGATTCTAGAAGTAAATTGTTTCACTTAAGGGTCATAATGAGATATACCAAGTTCGACACATTGATAGATAGTGGATCTCAATATAACTTGATTTCAGAGGAAGTGGTTAAACAATTGGGATTAAACACTCAGATGCATCATAAACCTTATTCACTTAAATGGATAAGAAACAATCATAAATTGCACATAACAAAGAAATGCACATTAAAGTTTGCAATTTTATATAAGTTTGTGGATGAGGTAACATGTGATGTGGTGCCACTAAATGAATGTGGAATGGTATTAGGCAGTCCTTATTTGTATGATCGCAAAGAAATATTCTACATGGAACATAATCAATATCATTTAATAAAAGAGGGAAAGGAATATGTTGTACATGCTCATCACTTAAAAGAAAATCAATCTCTTCAAACAATGGAACAATTAAGAAGGGAAACTCATGCACGAAACACACCTATAATTGTGCCAAATCAAGTAATTGATCTTAATCAAGAACATGATATGATTGTAGAATGGAATTTCAATCATAATTTTCTTCAAGATAAGATAATGTCAGACAAGTATTACAAACATATTATCTCATTTGCAGTCATATTTATGATTTTATCATTAGTAATGTTGTCAAAATGGATGATAGTGGCTTCAGTAAGATGTGACAGAGTACAAATGGGTAACAATATGCTGTCAGCTATCATGGTTGTTTAATAGTTAATCTTGATGAGACATGTGCACGAGACAAATTTTAAATACAAAGAACAAGTGGGGTGGCCTATCCCACACTTGATGATTGGTTAGTATCCTTTTGGAGGACCAAAAGGTCTTAGTGGGGATCCATGATCTAGAATGGATTGAGGAACCAAAATGGGTCCAGGAAGGACTAAAAATAAAAGTGCTCAACATCGCTTCAAAATGGACGTGTGTGTAGGCCTCATTGATACGAACCCAACACAACTTGAATGGGCTCAAATGGATGTCGTATGAGAAAGATATCGCAATTTGTTTGTTTTGTCAAACATGCAAAATTTGATGATTGTGCAGTCCATACAATGTTGACGTGGAAGCTGACTGTATAGGTCATACAATGATATGGCAGGTACAGTGGCATGCTGACAGGGCATACACATTAGTAGTTGCGTGGACCACTCATATTTAGACATGTGGCAGTTAGTGGCTAAGTATTATGGTGCCACGTGACCCAGTCTTGGGTTGCCACGTGGCACCCATCCATTGGTTCGATTGTTTGGAAAAAATGTATAGACTCCATGGGAGTAGAACCCATGACCTTTGGTTTGGATCAATGTGTTTTGGAAGGGTCGGGCTACCAACCCTCCCACAATGAGACTCAACAAATATTGTCAAAATATATTATTTGAAGTTGAATCAATGTAATGTTGGGTGTATTAAAGGGTTGGGGCCTAGCCCCAACCCCAATGAATTTCCATACGACCTTACCATGGGACCACTGCTGTATATTTTCTATCATGCCCTCTATTAACATCACATCTAGCCCTTGACGCATATGTCCATAACATATAACCCTATACTATGTTTTTGTGCACGATCCACTCCAGCTAGCCCCCGATCCTCGGCGCTACCACATGTGACCACTGCATATGCCCTTGTGTTATACCTTCACATGGATTTATGTGGATAGCATCTAGTCAGTCGAGCTAGGCTGCCGAACAGGGCTCTTAACTAATGGATATGACTAGGATCTAAAATAGAAAGGGGGGCGTGTGGAGTTCAAGGGTGTGGGCACATGACCACGCATGTGACCAAGGGGTCGAAGTATGAGGGATAACGACCAGGGGTGCGCTAGCCCATGGATACTTGGAGAACACACATATGATTGAGGGCTCGTGAGAAAGGGGCTGCACTCAATTTATGCCATAATTGGGTTTTATACCATATAATAAAGATTTTTATTGAATTTTTTAAGCAGGTTTGAGAGATTTTGGCCAATATTGGGGGATTTGGAGCCCTTTTTGAGGCAAGATATTGGGGAGAATTTGGGAGTTTGTTTCCAAATTCAATCCTATATAAACTAGAGGTTCAGAACATGGAAATGATGAAGAATTGAAAATCCAAAGTCAATTTTATGCAGGGAAGCCAATGAGGAGAGCATCTTTGCGGGTCATTTTCAGAGCTTCGTTCATCCATTTTCAGTGCCTTCAATTGTGATGGGTTATTGAGATCTAGAAGAACACATACAGATCATTTTGTAACCCTTTTTTTTCTTTTATGATGTAGTTTTAAGCTTTGAACAGAAATAAGAAAACCTCACCCACTGAGACAAAGGCCCGAAGACGTAGGCGAGATTGTTGAACTCCGTTATCAACTTTTTTTGTTATGGTTTGTTGTTTCTTCATGTTTATTTCTAGATCTATATATTTATTTATGGATGCCATGTGTCATGATTCAATTCTTCCTCTTTCATTCAATTCATAAATGGTTAATGAACACATGTTTTAAAACTCAACCATAGTCATTAAAAGATATTTTCAGATCAATCATCCTCAACCAATAATATAACTACCTTAATGTTGTTACCATTTTCCAGTAACCAATATGAACTACATAGGATCTCATATGGAACTCATCCATAATTAGGTGCCTCAATTCTGTTGAACTAGGAACATACAACATGTTGTTGTAAAACAATAGATTATCAGTCCCAAGTTGATATCCTTCAAAGGTTCTTGCTACAACCCCTCCTTCACCTGATTGAAGAACTCATCTCTTGGTGAGAGGGTCTTAATCCTATTTTGGATAATGGACTCTCCCACACTTATTGCTACTAAGTGTATAACCTGAACACTCCGATTGAGTGCATCTACCACTTTGTTTTCCTTTCCCTTTATGTGTTTCATTTCAAAATCAAACTCCCTGGCGAGTGCCATCCATTTAGCATATATATCATTTAATCTTGGCCGATCAAACAATTAATTCAAACCACAATGGTTGTTCATCAAGACAAACCTTGTTCCGAGCAAGTAAAGAATCCACATTTTCAACGCATGCACAATTGTTGTGAGCTCCAAATTGTGAGTGACAAACTTCTGCTCGTGCTCATTTAATTTTTTTGATCCATAACTAATCACGTGTCCCTTCTACATAAGGAGTTAATCAATTCCTTCCTTTCAAGAATCATTACAAACCAAGAAAACATTTTCAATATCTTCAATCTTTAAAATAGGGGCATTGGTAAAAAGGTGCTTCAGTTGTTGAAAGTTGGCTTCACACTTTGCTGACCATATAAAAATTTTTCCTTTTCTTTGTAATGAGGTAATGGGATAAACAATATTGGAAAATTCCTTTATAAGCCTTCTATAACACTTGACTAATCCCATGAAATACTTTATCTTTTTTACATTTTGAGGGGCAGACCAAACCATGATTGCCTTGATCTTTTCGGGATCTACTACCACTCCTTCTACTGAGACAGAGTGACCTAAGTACTAGATTTATTTTTTAAATAAATCAATGATCCGGATTTTATGAGCAGAATGAAATGACTATAGATTAGTAACAAATAATTAATACAAAATAACATAAATACAGTAAAACTAGTTTTATATTCAATAAGGAAATAAGATGAAACTGTAAAGTGCAGCGAGAAACAAGCTTGTTGGAATGGTGGTGGCTTATCTCTGAGAAGAGATTTGATGGTTGAACTCATTCGCAAGAAGATGGTTACAATGAGGCTCTAAAGGCATTTTACAATAAAAAGGAATGTCAAAAACCGTACACATCCAAAAACCTAACCCTAGGAGAGGAAGCACCAAAAGTCATGTGGGCCCCGTTTGGGAAAGTTAGTACATCAACTTCCTGGGGTCGTAACTTTTGCATACGATCTCTTTTTTAGGTGCATGATATCCCGTTGGAAAGGTCTAACTGAGAATAAAAATTTCCGACTTGCCCAGGTCAATTCCATCATTAGTCACTTGGGTCCAAAATCCCAAAAAATGTCATTTAGGGCCTCAAGACGACCCCAGAAGTTTGAAACCCGAAAAACTACCAAAAAATGACCAAGGTGGAAAAATGTTTTTCGAGCCAGTGGAATAGGTGGGTGGTCACCGATATCCACCTGGATTAATCCTCCCTTCTTAGGAAGAAATGGTATACATTGCATTGACTTCCCCCATCGGATGAGGAATTTTCTACTGAATTTGGCCCCGAGTGAGCCACTTGCCTTGGTGCAGGAGCTACCTTGCTTTGACGACTTGATAAATTTGGATCCTCTACTGTTGAGTACCCTTGATCTGTGTGTCCATAATATGATCCATGGATGCCTATTGTATGTAGTCAAGTTTGAGCTCTATTGGTGTCAGTTGTTTTGCTACTTCTTAGGTGTCCAATGATGGTGGGAAATAAGGCCGAAGGAGATCCACGTTGAACACTCGGTGTAGGCCAAGGAAAGGAGGAATGTTGAGCTCAAAATAATTATCCCGTACAACCTTGGTGATGGTGTATGACCCATAATGGAGTGGGAGAAGCTTTCTATGGGGTCCTGTAAGGATTTATTTCTGTAAGTGCAACCAAACTTTGTTGCCCATCTGAAACTTATGTGGTAGCCGATGTTGATCATGGCACTGATTGTACTTATCATTAGACTTTTGTAGGATATATTGAACCTGTTGGCAGATGTGTTGGATCCACTCAATGAACTGAGTGGCTTTGTCAAATTCAAATGGAGCAGGAGATGAGTCAGTTGAGGTGACTGCAAGGGGAAGTGCAACATCTATGGGACCCATTGGTTGGAATCCCAACCCCACCTGAAAGGGGTTGTGGCCGATTGAGCTATGCAGGTCTTGGTTTAGCTATGTTGGGCATAGGGAATAATCTCATCTAATGTGTGAGGGTGTTTGGAATTATACATGCGCAGGATATGCATGATCATTTGATTTATAACCTCAGTTTGGCCATTTGTCTCGGGGTGGAAGGCCATGGATTTGGTGAGCTTGGTGTCCAGTAGTGACCATAGGCTTGACCAGAATGTGATGAGAAATCAACTATCCCAATCTGATACAATGGTTTGTGGGATTCCAAAATGTACCCAGACTCATTCAAAGAAGAGCTTGGAAGTCGTCTCTGTTGTGATGCTCTTCTTGCAGAAAACTAGAATCGCCATCTTAGAAAAGTGATCAAAAACCACAAAACCACAATCATTTCCCCACTTGGTGTACGGGAGGCCGGACATTTAGTCCATTGAGATGGAATCCCATGGCCTATCAGGAGTAGGAAGAGGGGTGTACAGGCCTTGTTTCTTAGTGGTTGGTTTGGCAATAACACAGGTAGTGCAGGACCTAATATACTCGCTGACCTCCTGTCGAATTTTTGACGAGTAGAAATGTTTATTTAGAATCACCACTGTCTTTTCAACGCCAAAGTTTCCTGCCACTCAATTGTAGTGGGATTCCCATATCATCTTCGCTTTCTCACTTGATGAAATGCAGATATGGCCCAGACGACAAAACAACCCATCTCAAAGATGGAAATTATCGACAACTGCATTTGCACCCAAAATTTCGTAAGGTGGTGGCGAAGTCCAGGTCTGTCTCATAGAGTTGGGAGCATCCAAAGGTCTCATGGCCACAAGATTCTAGCACCATGGCGAGTGTCATGATTTGTGGTTTGCTGAGGAAATCAACAAAGCAGTTGGTGCTTCCTATTTTATACTTGATGTTGAGGTGGAATTGCTGCAAGTATGTGGACCACTTTTGATGGTGTTCATTCTGCAATTTTCCTTGTGTCTGCATGAATTGAAATGGCTTATGATTTGTGTGGATGACTGTCTCCATCCCAAGAATGGGATGTCTCCACTGGTGGTAGGCTTGCACAATGGAGTACATTTCTTTGTCATAAGTAGGGTACTTATGAACAACATATGATAGTGTCTCACTATGATAGGCCATGGGGTAGTCGTGCTGAGTAATAACGACGCCCACATCATAGTTTGAATCATATGTCTCGATCTCAAAGGGTTTTTGCAGGTATGGTAGTGAAAGTACTGGATCTAATCACAAGCGCTACTTCAAATCATCGACCGCTTGTTTTTGGGACCAGCCCCGTGCAAATTTCACCTTACCACTACCCATTTTTATTTGGCTGAGGGTCCATGCAATATGGGAGAATCCCAACATGAACCTATGGTAGAAATTGGAAAGGCCCAATAATATTCGAAGCTCAGTGAGTGTGCTTGGGGCTAGCTAGACATAGATGACTTGGATCTTGGTTGGATCCACATGTATGCCATACTGATCAACGATGTATCCTAGGTAATGGAACCTGACCATGCCGAAGGAGAATTTTTCCAAGTTGGCGTATAGCTTGTGCTGCCACAAGGTGTGCAGAACCTGCTGAATATGCTCCAAGTGTTCTACCCAAATCTTGTTGTAAATGAGAATGTCATCGAGATACACCACTACAAAAGTATTGGTCAATGGTCACAGGATATCATCCATCATCCTCATTAAAGTGGCTGGAGAATTTGTCAAACCAAGGGGCATGAAAAACCATTAAAAAGGCCTTCCTTTGACTTGAAGGCGGTCTTCCATACATTGGTCTATTTTATCGGGAATTGGTGGTAGCCAGACTTCAGATCAATCTTACTAAAGTATTTGGCCCCTGTGAGTTGATCAAGGAGGTCATCAATTCGGGGAATCGGGTACCAGTTTCTGAATGTGATTTTATTTAGGGCCTGGTAATCAATGCAAAGTCACCAGGTTCCATATTTCTTCTATACCAACACAATTGGGCTCCTGCAAGGTGGTGAGTTGGGACATATGTGCCCCTTGTGGAGTAGTTCTTGGATCTGTTGCTTGATGTCATCATTCTCTAACAAAGAGTGACGATAGACTAGCCCATTGGGCAGCGATGTGTCGGGGGTCAGATCGATGGGGTGCTTAACCTGACAGTGGAGAGGTACGCCGGTAGGTGAGGAGAAGATATCTCAGTATTCTTCCATGACCTTATCTACTTGCTTCTGCTATGTTGAGAGGTCAGCCACAAAGACCCTGGATGTGGCTGTGATATTTCACTCATTCTGAGAGAGAACCACGAAGAAGAAAAACTTCCCCATCTAAGATATGACCTTCCTGCATTGCTTGACAAAGATCAAGGAAATAACACTAGGTGGGACTACCTCGGGTGTCCTGTACAATTTCCTATTCAAAGTAATAATAACACTATGAGGCCTAGAATCATATACAACATGACATTTCCATAAATAAGGTTGGCCCAAAATAACATCACAAACTTCGAGAGGAGAAACATCACACAATAAATTCTCTTTGAAGGGCTTGATGTCGTACGACAATTGACACTGTTGGTTGACACAAAGATCGCTTCCTTGGTGGAACCATCCAATGGTGTAGGGTTGTGGGTGTGGCATTGTTGGCAAGGCCAGCCGCTTGATGACCTTTGTTGAGATGATGTTCTTCTTGCTATCGCTATAGATGATGGAGTGTAGTGGGATTCCTTTTACCCACAACTGTGAATGGAAGAGGCACTCTCCTTATTCTGGTTCGTCTGGTTCACCAGGCTGGAGATTGGTGGTAGAAACGATGGCATTGGGTTCCACATCAATGATCCATCTTTCCGTTTCTGGTTTTGAATCAAAGTCAGAACCCGCAACTGATTTAGAGGCTTTCACTTCAACCACCAACGACTTATTTGAGAGGCAGTTAACAATGTTATTCCAAGGGCTCTTATGGAAGTCGCACCACTTCTCGATATCTTTATTTGTCTTTCCAGTGTCCTTCTTTGCTTGCAGCTTGGACTGGTTGTCCTGATACTGTCCATATTTTCTATGTCCTTTGTTCTATGGGTTGGGGCCACCCTTTCTTGGATTTTTCTGTGACGGGTTCTCAGGCCCAAATTGTCACATCTTTTGTTTGAGCTTTAGCTCGATTTTGACGACATATTGGTAGGTCACGCCTAAGGACGAGATGTCCATAAATTCCATTTCGTTCTAGATGTGTATATGCATAGCACCATGATACTTGAGCACCAAATGTTGCTCTGAATCTTTGATACCCAACCTTGTGTGCAAGGTATGGAAGATATTTGTGAACTCTAGCACTCCTTGGTCTCTTTCTTGCTGCAGTGTGGTCCATTTGGTATACAAGTTGTCATAACTTCCTGTTGAAATAATGTAACTGCAAAGAAAATTCTTATTATTATTGTTATTTTATTATTAGGATTAATCCCCATTGTGGATTAATCATGTCAGTAATTGTATAAGGACCAAATCCCCTTTTGTGGATTGGTCATCAAACAATTATAAAGGGAAGAATAAGAAGTCGGCCCCAACAATTATTATTGAAGACCCATAATTAATTAAAGGTGGGTTTACCCACCTAGAGTGAGAGGTTGTCCCTGCCAGTGAAACCCTTTCACACGTGTCAGTCTTGTATAAATAAGAGGCTAGCGCCTCACTTCTAACACACAACTCACTTGCTCATTCTCTTATGAGGTAAGCTGCAATTACCAGTTGGAGAGAGGGAGAAGAGTGGCACATCTCTTGGGGAGGACTTTCTGTATTGGTTTGAGTTATCTCTTGAGCATTGTATAAGCTATTTATGATAAGGAAGTTTTTGCTGGGTTTTCTTCCCCTAGAGGGTTTCCTAGGATAAATGTTGTGTCTCTTGTGAATGTTTATTTCTCAGTGATCTTGTTCTTATGATGCTCTTATATATTGAAATGCAAAGAACTATAATAATGGCATAAACATTAACATGGTATCAGAGCTAACCTGAAGGAAGCACAATTTGCAAGAGGAAAAACGTCACTGTTACTGTACCCAAAAATTAGGGCTTTGTAAAAGTGAGTATTTTCAGCTCCCTAACCTCCTAGAAAGTTGCGCCCTCCCCCAAGGATCAATTTGGCACCTAGAGCGCACCTTTTTAGTGGCTAGATCTTCTGCAAAGTGAAACCCTAGTTTTACAAAAGTACCAGAAGTAACAGAAAACCAGTACCAGAAGTACTAGAGTACCAGAAGCACCAGAAGCACTAGTCCATAAATCCACAGATCATATTTGACGGGGTAAAAATTGGATTTTCTCAGATCCAAGTGTACCGGGCTACTCACCTCATCCAAGCGCACCTCCTGGTAAGGTCAAAATTTGATTGTAAGCACTTTCAATTTTTGGTCATTTTTGTAGCCTCAGGTACAAGATGTCTGCAAGCACAAAGCTTGTTGAGAAATTAGAAGGCATAGACAACTTCCATGCCTGGAATTATAGGATCGATCTGATCCTTACAGAGAATGACCTAGCAAAATATATCAAAGAAGAAGTGGAGGAACCTGAAGATGTTGTAGAGAAAGAAAAGCATCAGAAGGACTCAATTAGGGCTCAAAGAATCATTACAGATTCAATCAAAGACCACATTATTCCATATGTATCGTCCAAGAAGACTTCGAAGGAAATGTTTGACGCTCTAAGAAAACTATATGAAGGAAAGAACATCAATTGAAATATAAATCTAAGATCTCAATTGAAGAATACCAAGATGCAGAAAGGAGAAATGATTCATGAGTATTTCTCCGGAATCTCAGAAATAAACGAACAACTAAAAGAAATTGGAGACACCATCGATGAATATGAATTCGTAATAACAGCCCTAAATGGTCTCGCAAGACCTTGGGATGCTTTCATCCAGTCAGTATGTGGTAGAAAGGAGAAACTATAGCTTGAAGGCCTATGGGAAGAATGCATCCAAGAAGAGACAAGGGTAGCCAACTGTGAAGCACTACTAGCAAGGGACGATGATCAAGCCCTAGCTACTCATACAAAATGAGGAAGGAAGAAACCCTACTTCAAAAGGGAATCTCTTAGAGAACCACAACCATCAAACAAATTCAACAACCAAGAATCTCATTCAAGAAATTTTCAGAAGAAAGGACAACATAAGGGACAAGATCTCTCATCTATACAATGCTATCATTGTGATAAGATGTGACACAAGGAGAATAATTGTCCAGTCAAAAGAGAAGAATACAAGAGGAAGCACAAAAGGCAACATACTCACATAGCCGAAGATGAAGAACCACCTACGAAGATGATTAAGGACCATGTCTTGATCTCAGCTCTCTCAGGATCTGTATCACCTGAAGAGGACACATGGCTCATTGATAGTGGTGCATCAAAACATATGACGGGTAAGAAAAATACTCTCTCTTGTATTTCAGAAAAGAAGTTTTCTCAGAAAGTAACTCTTGGAGATGATTATCAATATCCCATCAAGGGAATAAGAGAATCAAACTACAAGCTAGATTCTGAAAACTCAATAACAATGAAAGACATACTCTATGTACCGGGCCTAAAGAAGAACTTACTCTCCATATCATCTTTAGACAAGAAAGGCTATAGAGTTGCCTTCATATATGGAGAAGTTCTTATGTGGGCTAAGGGAGAAACCTTAAATGAAGCAATCTTCATCGGAAGTGAAGAAAACGGATTATATAAGCTGAAGGGTCACCCAAAAACTTCCATGACCCATGCCATCGAAAACTCATGTGAACTTTGGCATAGAAGATTGGCCCACATCAACTACAAGGTGCTACCATACATATGCAAAGTTGTCACAGGTTTACTAGAACTCAAGGTTGATTAGGAAGGCATATGCAATGGATGTGTGCAAGGGAAGAACATCAAGAACCCTTTTCCAAAGAGGGACAACAAAGTAGAAGGAGCATTGGAACTCATCCATTCAGACGTGCGTGGCCCAATTCCATCATCCTCCATTAGAGGGTATGTATACTATGTATCATTTATTAACGATTGTTCTCGTAAGACCTGGATATATTTCTTAAAATCTAAAGATGAAGTATTCAGTAAATTCAAGGAATTCAAAGCCTTGATAGAGAATCTTTCCGAAAGAAAGATTAAGATACTCAGGTCATATGATGGAGGAGAATATACCTCAAAGGAGTTCGTGAACTTCTGCAGAGATGTTGGGATCAAGAGGGAACTCACGACTCCATATAAGTCTCAACAAAACGGTGTAGCTGAAAGGAAGAACAAAATGATTATGGAAGTTGTAAAGACCATGATTCACAATCAATATCTTCCTATGTGCTTATGGGTAGAAGCAACAATGGAAGATGTCTATGTGTAGAACATATTATCCCATAGTGCACTTGGGTTCAAGACCCCAGAAGAAATGTTCACCATAAATAAGCTAGAGGTAATCCATCTCAAAATATTTGGCTGTCCAGTATTTATTCATATACCAAAAGAGAAAAGAAATAAGCTGGAACCCTCTGGAAAGAAGGGAATATTTATGGGATATTGTGAGGCATCCAAGGCCTTTAGAATCTACATACCTGGTCACCTCCATATTGAGATCAGCAGGGATGTCACCTTTGATGAAGAAGCAACACTTAATAAATCGAGAAGATTCCAGCTTGAAGAAGTATATGAAGAGGAACCTGTAAACCCTAGGACTACTAAATCCATGAGGGAAGTTCCCAGAACCGCAAAACTTGATGAGGAGACTCTTAAAGATCATGATATAACAGAAGTTCAAGAACCTCCTCAAATGACCTTCTCCCATAAAAGAAAGTCTGCTTGGGCAAGAGAGCTTATTCAAGATGGAGAGAAGTATGGTGTTCCAGAAGGAACCACGAGACAGGTGAAAATACCAAAGACATTATCCAGTTACACGGGTTTGATGTGCAATCTACTTGATGAAGAACCTACATGCCTTGAAGAGGCCATTCAAAAGAAGGAATGGGTAGATTCCATGACAGAGGAATACCAATCCATAATAAAGAATGATGTATGGAAAATAGTTCCCAGACAAAAAATTAAGGATGTGGTATCATCAAAATGGCTCTTCAAAATAAAACATACTGCTGAAGGAAGTATTGAGAAATATAAAACAAGATTTATCGCTCGTGGATTTTCCCAGAAGGAAGGTATTGACTATGAAGAGACATTCACTCCTGTGGCCAGATACACTTCGATCAGAACCATTATAGCTCTTGTTGCCAAGATGAAATGGAAACTGAACCAGATGGATGTGAAGACAACTTTCCTGAATGGTGTTATTGAAGAGGAAGTGTATATAGAGCAACCCCAAGGATTTGAGGTTGAAGACAGGAAGTCTCATGTATGCCAATTGAAGAAAGCCTTATACGGATTGAAGCAAGCTCCCAGAGCTTGGTATGGCCATATCGATAGTTTCTTAATGATCTTAGGCTTTACCAAGAGTAATGCAGACTCAAATCTCTACTTCAAAATTATGGATAACGAACCAATAATTTTACTACTGTATGTGGATGACTTATTCTTAACTGCAGAAGAAAAGATCATTGTTGAATGTAAACAGAGACTTGCCGTAGAATTTGAAATGAAATACCTTGGTCTAATGCATTACTTCTTAGGTCTTGAGGTATGGTAGAGTCTAGAAAGAATCTTCCTTAATCAAGGGAAGTACATGGTCGAAATCTTAAAGAGATTCGACATGATAGAATGCAAGTCCATGAATACACCCATGGAAGCGAAGCTGACGCTGCTGGTCGATACTTCACCAGACTTGATAGATGCCACACTGTATAGATAGATTATTGGATCACTGATGTACCTGACAAACACCAGACCAGACATCTATTTTGTAGTGAACACCTTGAGTCAGTTTCTGGTAGAGCCCAGACGTGTTCACCTAGTGGCTGCAAAACATGTGATGGGGTACCTTAAAGGTACAATGGATTATCGTCTCAGCTATGATGGAGATCATGACTTCACATTGGGTGGATATACTGATGCAGATTGGGTAGGAAGTGTTGTAGACAGAAACAACACTTCCGGATGCTATTTAAGTTTGGGATCAGCCATGATCTCATGGAATAGTAGGAAGCAATCTAGTATTTCTCTCAACACAGCAGAAGCAGAGTACATTGTCGCATGTTCTTCTAGCTGCAAAGCTATATGGCTTCGAAAGTTGTTGACAGGCCTATTTGATTTGGAGATGAGAGAAACCATGATTCTATGTGACAATCAAAGCTACATAAAAATGACAGAGAATCCTGTGTTCCACGACAGGTCAAAGCACATAGAGATCCACTATCATTTCATCCGTGACATGGTATAGAGAGGAGCCTTGAAGCTCTAGTACATTGGCATGGATGAACAGGTTGCTGACGTGTTGACTAAGCCTCTATCTCGTGTAAAGTTTGAACACTTTCGAGATAAGCTTGGTATAGTCCGAAAGGACCCTCCCTGAAAGGGGGAGTATATATATTTTCCTTGCTTCTGACCTCATTGTTAGACGTAAAGCAAGATGAGTCATGCTTCTGACCTTGTTGTTAGACGTAAAGCATGAAGTTGTGTGTTCCTTGCTTCTTACCTCGCTGTTAGATGTAAAGCAAGATGAGTCTGCTTCTGACCTCACTGTTAGACGTAAAGCATGACGTTGTGTGTTCCTTGCTTCTGACCTCGTTGTTAGACATAAAGTAAGATGAGTCATGCTTTTGACCTCACTGTTAGACGTAAATCATGACGCTGTGTGTTCCTTGCTTCTGACCTCGCTGTTAGACGTAAATCAAGATGAGTCTGCTTCTGACCTCGCTGTTAGATGTAAAGCATGACGCTATGATTCCTTGCTTCTGACCTTGTTGTTAGACGTAAAGCAAGATGATTCCTCGCTTCTGACCTCATTGTAAGACGTAAAGTGAGATGTTGTTGTGATTCCTTGCTTCTGACCTAGCTGTTAGATGTAAAGCAAGATGAGTCATGCTTATGACCTAGTTGTTAGATGTAAAGCATGACGTTGTGATTCCTCGCTTCTGACCTAGTTGTTAGATGTAAAGCAAGATGATGATATTACTTTCTTCTGACCTAGTTGTTAGATGTAAAGCAAGATGTGACTGACACTGAGCTACCATCTTAAGAACTGTGACATTGACCCAGTGTAGTACTGCCATCCTAGTGCTATGATGAGGTATTATTTTTTATGATATATATTTGATGCAGATGATGATAGAATTCTTTCGAGAATGATGATGCTTCCGATGAAGAAAACTTCTGATGACTTGTAAATATGATAGCCAATGTTTCAAGATGATATTGACGACACTGTCCTCCTAATGCCACTAATGATGCAGACCTCTCTCGCCTGATGCTAATGAAGAATACCCTTCTTGTTAAGGGGGAGTGTTGAAATAATTTAATTGTGAAGAGAATTCTTATTCTTATTGTTATTTTATTATTAGGATTAATCCCCATTGTGGATTAATCATGTCAATAATTGTATAAGGACCAAATCCCGTTTTGCGGATTGGTCATCGAACAATTATAAAGGGCAGAATAAGAAGTTGGCCCCAACAGTTATTATTGAAGACCCATAATTAATTAAAGGTGGGTTTACCCACCTAGAGTGATAGGTTGGCCCTGCCAGTGAAACCCTTTCACATGTGCCAGTCTTGTATAAATAAGAGGCTAGCGCCTCACTTCTAACACACAACTCACTTGCCCATTCTCTTATGAGGCAAGCTACAATTACCAGTTGGAGAGAGGGAGAAGAGTGGCGCATCTCTTGGGGAGGAATTTCTGTATTGGTTTGAGTTATCTCTTGAATATTGTATAAGCTATTTATGATAAGGAAGTTTTTGCTAGGTTTTCTTCCCCTAGAGGGTTTCCCAAGATAAATGTTGTGTCTCTTTTGAATGTGTATTTCTCAGTGATCTTGTTCTTATGATGCTCTTATCTATTGAAATGCAAAGAAATATAATAATGGCATAAACATTAACACTTCCGACAGTGTAGTATTGTTCCTTAATAACATCCTTGAAGGATTCCCAAGTGGTCGTGACTGTAAATAATGAAGGTTCCTCTGTTTCCTTTTGCTCACAAAAAGTTTCCTACGAATCTTTGACATGGGGAACAACTTTGAGGAACGCAAAAGTAATATTTTCTCGATTCTAAAAGTTATGGACAAAAAAATACCCTTCTAGTAGATTCAACCACTTGTCTACAACATCTGTGTCTAGCTAACCTTAAAATATAGGAATATCGACGTTGATTTGTACCTTTAAGGGGGTAGATCCTCCACTCGAAGAAGATGCGTCTCCTATTGGTAGCCGCTGAAGGATTTGCGCAAAACTATCCATCATCGCGTTCCTATGTTGCGTGAGGGATTCCTCAAGCAAAATTTTGAAAGGATCTCTCGTCCTATCATCTTTCTTTTCTCATTCCGTGAGAGGTCGCTTGGGTGTGTGAGAGATTTTTTCCTCAAGAGAAACAAGTTCGAGACCCAATTCTTTGTACTCTAACCTCATTGGGGACATGCATTAAGACAACAAGGAGAAGACCGCTCTGATACCATTGATCTAGATTTTATGAGCAAACCGAAATGACTACAGATTATTAACAGATGCTTAACATAAAATAATAGAGATACAATAAAACTGGTTTTCTATTCAATAAGAGAATAAGCTAAAACTATAAAATGCAGTGAGAAATAAGATTGATGGAACGATGGCGACTTATCTCTGAGAAGAGATGTGACGACTGTGCTCATTCGCAAGAAGATGGTTACAATGAGGCTTTGAAGGCATTTTACAATAAACAAGAATGTCCAAAACCCTAGACATCCAAAAACCTAACCCTAGGATATGAAGCGCCAAAAGTCATGTGGGCCTCGTTTGGGTAAGTTAGTACATCAAATTCCCAGGGTCGTAACTTTTGCATATGATCTCCGTTTTAGGAACATGATAGCTCATTGGAAAGGTATAACTGAGAAGAAAAAATTCTGACTGGCCCAGGTCAGTGCCTCCAATAGTCACATGGGCCCCAAGTCCCAAAAAACATCATTTAGGGCCTCAAAATAGTCCTGAAAGTTTGGAACCCAAAAAACTGTCAAAAAACTGCCAAGGTGGAAACAGTTTTTCAAGCTAGTGGAATAGGTGGGTGGCCATCGATATCCACCTAGATCAATAAAACTTGTTGAGATTTTCATAAATTTGGTGATCTCTCAACACTTGTAGCACCATCATGATATGATCCTCATGTTCTTCTTTGGTCTTGGTATACACCAAAATGTCATCCATAAACACTAAAACAAACTTTTCTAGATATTTGTTGAGAACGATATTCATCAAGCAGATGAAAGTAGTTGGTGCATTAATGAGTCCGAATGGCACCATCAAAAATTCATAGTGTCCATACCTTGTTCGAAAGGTTGTCTTGTGAATGTCTTCATCTTTAATTCTGACTTGGTGATATCTCGATCTCAAATCAATCTTTGAGAAAACCACAACTCCCCTCAACTGGTCAAAGAGATCATCAATCATAAGCAATGTATACTTGTTCTTGATGGTCATCTTATTCATCTGCCTATAGGAAATAAATATCCTCAATGTTTCATACTTATTCTTTACAAACATGAATATTTCTCCCCAAGGGGACACAATCAGTGTGATATAACCTTTATCCAACATCTCTTTCAACTATACCTTCATCTCCACCAATTTTTGTGTGGTCATTCTATAGGGAAATTTTGACACTCGTATTTCTCTATGCATGAGATCTATCAAAAAATAAAGATCTCTCTTGGGGGTAGTCTAGGCACATCCTATGGAAATACATCCTTAAACTCCCACAACACAAGTTGATCTCCAGCCTTCAACTCATTTCCTTCTATTGAGCTAAGCACTTGTACTGCATATAAGGGGCATCCTTTTTTATTGAACTTATTAAGTTGCAATGTCGATATTTTTCTAATTGAAACTAGCTTCTAAATGCCCTGCAAAATATTTTCATTACCCTCTTCATCTTGGCATTCCAAGGTTTTCTCATAACAATTCAATTTTTCCTTATGGGTAGCTAGCCAATCCATCCCTAACATTATATCATAGTATCCCAAAGGTAGGATGTTCAAGGCTTCTTGAGTATGCATTCCACTCATATGTGGACATGATTCTATCATTTTGCCCACTTTTCTCTTAGTTGTTGTTGCTAATTGGACTAACCATTCCTTTGCATGCTTCTTCCTCTTTGAAGAATGTGCTTCAACGACTTGGGGTGAAACATAACTAAGGTTAGATCTAGGTTCAATCAAAATAGAAACGATTTGTTTAGCGATTATACCTTCCATATCCACTACTAAAGGCTAGTGGTATGCTTGTCGATTCTCCATAGTTGTGTATATCCTCAGAATGCTTCTCGCCACATCATTGATAGTAGAAAATTCCTTCACGTGTTAAACTCTCTTATTGTATTTCTTCCTATGAGGACAATCCCTCAACAGGTGACCCATACAAGTGACCTTGGTGACCCATACAAGCCTAGAGTTTGAACTCCACTCTGATACCACTCTATAACACACCCGACCCCCTAATCATCACTTAGGTTGGTGAGATGTCAACCTTCCATTTATTTCCTCAAGAAATGTTAACAGATTGCATTAGTTTCTTAAGTGAAGACTTCTCTTATCAAAATTTATAATTTATTAACTCTTACCTATCCTCGGAAGAACTCCTTCCCAGAGTTTGATAAGGTGACTAGGTTCCTAGCACCCCTATTGGATGGTATCGATTACTCCTCACCATCATATCAAAATTTTGTGGTGATTCAAACTCATTCTCGTCGGAATTCTCTATCGCTAGAGTGTACATCCTCCCTGACACCATCAATCCGACAGATCGTCCTAAGGGATACAATGATCCTCAGACTCTAGATTCAATGGTTATGATTTCATCGGTATCTCTACTGACTCAATGGTTAATCTACAATCAAATGCCCACTCTACTTGTTATCGAATGGGACCTATGGAATATATGGTTGAGATTAAATATCACCCACACACCAATCAATGGTATACCTCTGTTCTCAAAGTCCCTCCCCATAGGATCATCTCAAATCTGGTACCATGGACCACTCTAAATAGTTCACTCCGACTGCATAGTCTTCGATAGATCGAACAATCCATGATCATTCCATCCGATGGATATCGTGCACTTCAGGGTTTACATATATTCACCAGATAAGTTTATTGAACCCTCCTCCTTAGAGTGATCAATGGGCATTTCCAGTTAGATCAATGGCTCTTGGAATCCTAAGTTATCACACTCCTTCTATGACCTTTCTTCCAGACCTTCGACAATCTTCACTACAAATGAATCTTCACTTGTATTGACAATATCATACATGATGGTACACTCTTTGGTGGATTAATGGATGTCATTGACTCAGAGTTGTCTCCATTTAAGTATGAGAACAACCATTTACTAGGTCTTTCCGATGACCACACCCTTTGACAAACAGTCATGATCCTTCAACTAAGTCGATCCAACAACTTTGAATCCCTTTGGCCTAAATCATTGGTTCTCTTCAGTGGATAATTTTGATTCGAGACTTAACCAAATACAAGGTTTCTCCTCTAGTATTTTCCAAGGTTCTACTATACCTTCAAGAGCTAAGGGTTCTTGATTAAATTAACTAAGGTTTTCTATTAGTAACTTGGAATAATAATTTGCATGTCATACAAACTCTCCACCTAAGACAGGTGAATATTTTAGTGCTTAAGGTTCCTAAACCTACAAAAGGGTTTCCCAAACACTAGGGAACTCTTGTCACTATCCAAATGAATAATTTTCCTGTATTATGCAAACTTTCCTCTCAAGAGAAAGTAATTTAACATATATTAGGCTCTCATAATCTACACTGAGGCCCTCCCCAGTTACTATGACATCTCGTCTATTGGTTTCGGGATGAAGATTTTATTCATATCTTGAAATATTTTCATTCAAGGACATGCAATTCTCATAGGGATTGCGTCCTACTCTTAAACAACTCTCATAGTTTCATAAATCTAACAGGTTGAGCAATGGAAACAACATAATTACTCAATTTTACTTAGGAAGTCGATCATTCCTTACATACATTCATATTTCCCATTTAAATCATGAAATAATATATTTACATTGAACACATTGAGTTAAAAACACTTATATGTTCAGTAAATGTCAATAGAAAAATAACTAAGAGAGGAATCATTTCCTTCCAACTTAGGGAATGTTGTAAAGTACCTTCTTATAGCATGGAACGCCCATTCCAAGCCATGATATCACAAGGGGAATGATTTAGTTGGTTCTCCAAACTTAATTTGATCCGAGAAGGTTACTCCCTTTCCTCCACTGGAAACAACAAAAGTTTCTCTCTTCTCACTGATCTTAGGATCTCCATAGGTTTATCAAGTACAATTCCCATTGGATTTCATCTACACAAGAAGTACCTTCTCTACTATAAAATCCTTTGGAAACCTCCCTTCCAATGTTGATTTCTTTTTAGCAGTTACCAAGTTGTATTCCTTTGTTGTTCCAGCCTGGATCTAGATCTTCTCTCTTCCCGAGTGCTCAATAATCCTTTGGACAAGATTTATATTTACTTCAAGAAAGGATTTTCAATTTCTTATATTCCTCAAATATATGCAAGTGAATACTTATGTTCATCGCACCTCTTGTTCATGAGTCTACTAATCAATTTCTTTTTCTCATGTTATTCTCTCGATTCGACTCGGTTCACATCTTCCCTAATTGTTGTTGTGAGTTGTTCTCCCCTCTGTGTATTCGTGTGCCTTTTTCACACCTCTTCTTTCTCTTTGTATCTAAGAATCTCTTGTTGTGCACTCCCTCTATGTATGCCTTTAGTGATGTTTTACACCTTTGGCCTCTTCTTCCACCCAATCCTTGGTATTCCTGTGGCTTCTATCAGACACGACCTTCAATCAAGGATCTGAATTTTGAAGGGGCAATCCAAGGGATGTACTTCTTTCAAGTTTTTTCAGTTAACCCTTGCCTCTTCAAGAGATCAGGTTTGTCAATAGTTATAAATGCTTCAACCACTATTTTTTCTTGCCATAACTAGTCATGTGGATCCATCCAGGTTCAAGTACGTTGGTAGGTGTGTGTTTATGTTTTGCAAGTATATGCAAGATTTTTAAGTAAGCTTCTTGTTTTATTCATTGAAACATCTCAGCTTCCACCTTAAAAACTGCACCTCACCAACCATCTCACCAATCCCACTTCATCGATTCCCACTTGTAATATCATGGCCGATACTTACAAGGATTTTCCCTCCTCATTCAATTGTCTAATGTTTTTAGGTAATCAAAACATTGTTTTTGTAAATAATCCAGAACAAGTTATATTATTAGATAAAGAGATACAAAAAATCTTGTTGCTAGCCTGCCACTGGGGAATCCATACCAGTAGTAGTGAAATATTTTGTCTATACTTTCATAACAAAATTGTTTGATGATGCTGGAAAAACTACTACTATTAAAATTGAAGAAAATAATATGCCCGAGAAGATAAGTAGAAGACTGCCTATCTAAGGATTGTCTATGATAGGCCCCATGACCTTGTCCAAAATTTTGGATGAAAATTGACAAAAGGAAAATAAACATATATAACCAAGAGTGAGAGGGTATTTTTTCCTGGTGCACCTGAGCAGTGGGCCTGGTAGTTTCTTCCACATCCATATCGACTAGCTTCTTTCCCATGAGATTGAGATTTGTTTCCAAGAGATTTATTTGTGCTTGAATTTCGTCCAGCTGGAGGGAAAGCTCCTAATTTTCCTCCTTACTATCTTCTAGTGCCCAACCCAGAATCATATTCATGTGCCAATAGAGATCTATGGTCCAGAATTAATGAGACTCCTGAGACCAAACCCCCCTATATTTTGGATCCATGAGTTGAACTATGCTCGAATTTATCCCTTAATAATAAAACATTGAAGAACCCAAATGTCATCCTCCACCAAATCAATATCAACTTGAATTCTAGCTTGGGTATGTGCATGATACTCTTTTACGACTTTCTTAGCCGCAAAAATTAAACGTGGACTAGTTTGTCAATGAGTAGAGGAATAGTTTCCTCACCCATGCCTGTGTCTGGACCTACCTCCATGAGTCATTATAAAAGCGGGAAATGGGAGTCAGTGGGATGAAGGAAAGCATAAGAGAGAGGGGGATGGCTAGATTTCATGGAGTAGATGCCAGAGAACTACAAAGAGTAATGCATAGAGAGACAAAGTTGTAGCTAAAGGGTGACATACAATCATTCCCGACACCAACCATGAGGTGATGATGACCGACATAGGGCTTCTTGGATTAGAATAATAGTGACCCCTGACTGTAATGGCCTGAGCCATGATGAAAATGCCGAGAGAGGTACATATGAGCTGTTGTCGAAGTACCAGTGATGGGTGATGAAAGGACTAGGTGATGGCTGAACAAGATAGAGATTGAGACTGAGATTTATGTAGAGGCATTAACATTATAAGGGGATAGATGGAGGGTCATGTGGGTACTGGTGTTCAGCTAAATCAACATGAATTGGCCAGGATCGGTGGGATCCGAGGTTGGTCACTTCCTGACCACCCGATACGGGGGAGAAAAATATTCCCTGGTAAGATTAGTACAGTCATGTTTGAAGGAGGAATGGTTGACAAGATTCCATTCAAGGTCCAAAGTGTTATCCCCTATGATTATCCCTTCATTTTCTAGGCAGACTGTTATTTTGTTGGAAAAAAATTTAACATGGATGGACATGATAACATCTAGTATGGGAATGAGATGAGTGATACATTCCAGCATCGCTTGCAGTGTCTAGTTGGTTGATATTTTGCTAGGTGGGTTGCCATGTTGAAGCTTGCGGAGGGTGTTGATGATCACTTGTGAGTCCCCTTCAATCACCAACAACCAGTATTACTCTCAGATGGAAATGGTGAGTCCATCTTCTAGATATTGGATTTCTGAGGCATTGTTGTTGTCTATCTCGATAGAGTGGGAATATTATAATGATGCCAACATTTATGTTGCGAAAGACACCTACTATACTTGCAGGACCAGGGTTTCCTTTGGAGGCGCTATCAAAGTTGAGGTTAAGAAAACCTTTGGGTGGGGGGGACCAAGAGAGAGGGGATTTGGGAGCAGTGAGAGTGGGGGAGGGGGTTCTCTGAGTCGCCTGAACGTTGAGAATTTGAAGGATGCGGAGATCTTGGGGAGATTTAGGCTAGTATTAGGGGTTCTAGGGAGTGGCCATGATCGTTCTTTGATGTTTTTTATGATATTGGTCCAAGTCTAATCTTTTGGGGAGGAAATACTTTTGAAGATACACTTATTAAGTTCCTTCCATATATTCCAAAGGGTGGATCTGGGTAGTAGCTACAATGAATGATTAATGATAGGATTGTTGAAGGTTGAGGTTCTCCATTGAATGATGGTGGTGGCTACATAATTGTTGTTGTGATCAGAAGTGTCAAAGAGAAAGGATCCTTGGTCCCAGATAGTGGCAAAGTAAGGACAATATATAAGAAAGTGGATGGCTATGGTTTCCTCCGAATTCTTACAGAGATGACAGAGTTCGGGTCTATGAAATAATTTTTTGAGAAGTTTTTCCCATGTTATGATTTTCCTATGAGAAAGCAACTAGAGAAAGAAGGAGATATTTGGAAAAAACTTCAGGGTCCATATTTTGATCCATGGTTCTTGTGTTGGGTGATCCTGGTATTTGATTGCAAGTTGATATGATTATTTGAGAGTGAAGCATCTTGTTGGTTTGTGCCCTGATCTGAGTATGTACTTTCCTGTGTGTAGGAATTTTTTTCTCTATTTAAGAGTGACCCAGAATGTGTCCCAGTTCAATTGACAAGAAAGAGGTTTCCATTCCTCTTGAGGGATCCATGTTTGACATGTTTTGTTGGGCTAGGGGGGAATCCAATAATGTGAAAATAGTCATTTGTGTTTTCTGATCATATTGGTTTTGAGTGCTTGTATCTCCAATATATGTTCCATTGGAGGGAGATGTTGCCATACATATTACCAAAAAAGAATTGTTTGGCCATCTCAGACTTCCCATAAGCAGTGAGATTTTATGATTTTTTTGTTTTTCCATGTAGTGTTCCATATGTTAGATCCCTTGATAGAATCTAAATTTTAGATGAATTCTTTAGGATCCATATTTGGGAAATATTTCTTGTACCAGAGGCATGCCGAATGGGTATTTTTTACCACCAACCATCTCCACCAAGTTTTGGCCCTAAGAACAGAGCTGGGGATTTATGGATCTCCGAGTCCCAATCCTCCCTTGGGATTCAGAAGGAAAAGAGTGTCCCAAGAGACTAAAGCCCACTTTTTTTCTTTCTTTGGTCCTCCCCAAAGAAAAGATCATTGAAGGTTGTGACTATACTTGAGGATGGATTTGGGGCTTCAAGTGTGGAGAAAAGGTAAAGCGGCATGGCTCGAGGGACATATTTAATAAGCATGATTCTACTTGGAGTATTGAGGACTCTAAAGGACCAATCGTTCAATTTTTTATTGAGCTTGGAAATCAAGTCCTATGATGAAGAAATATTGAGGTTTTTGGAAGTTAGGGGGGCACCAAGGTATTTAGAGGGAAGGTCACTTTTTTTGAATTCCAAGGTTTGCGTGATGTGCCTCTGAACGACTAGAGTTGTATGAAAGAAGAATATTTGGGATTTAGTGGTATTGAGGTGCATACCAGAGGCTTGACCAAAGTTCTTAAGGAGTTTTTGGATGGCTTTGGTCTCCTGCATTGTGGAATGGGCCATGAGCAGAGTGCCATCAACAAATTGTTGGTGAGGAAGAGACAGATCATCATTGTGTAGGTGAAAGCCTTGAATTTCGTTTTTGGCCACTGATTCTTTAATAGCTCTTCCCAACCCTTAATCCATCAGGATAAATAGGAAAGGGGATAGGGGGCCGCCCTGTCTGATTCCCTAAGAGGGTGATAAGGGATAGGAGGGGGAGCCATTGAATAGTATGGAGAAGAAATATGAAGAGGTTATGGAAAGGACCCATTTGATCCATGGAGGTGAGAATCTAAAGGCTTGAAGGTTGAGAAATATGTAATGCCAGTTAAGCTTGTCGAAGGATTTTGAAAGGTCGGGCTTAAGAAGAATTCTTGGATTTTTAGAAGTTTTGAGAGAATGCATGACTTCATGAGCTAGAATTATTCCATACGTGATCTGATGTCCTTCCACATAGCTTGTTTGTTCTGGAGAGATAAGAGAGGGGAGCAGGGGTTTGATTCTATTGGCTATAGTTTTGGTTATGATTTTGAGAATGAAAATGCAAAGGGCAATAGGACATAATTTATTTGGATCATACACCTTACCTTCTTTGGGGATGAGATCTAGAAAGATTGCATTGAGGGCTAAGAGGACATTGGAGTGTATATGAGAGTCCTCTACAACCTCCCAGAAATCCATGTGAATGAAGGGCCAGTAGGATTAGTAGAATTGTGTTGTAAAACCATCAGGTCCATGGGATTTGTTTTTAGGAAATTCAAAAACCATTTGTTCGAATTCCTCTGAAGTGATGGGTTGCATGAGTGAAACATTTTTGATCATCGGTGGCAAGGGTTGGGATGTGCTGCAAAATGTTATGGATAATTGAGTTTCAGTTCTATTTGGGTTCTGAAAGGAGAGTTTGAAAGTGGGTTACAACATATTTTTCCATATTGTGATGATCATTTAGGTGTTGACTCAGGGTATTCTTGATGGAGCTAATGTGATTATGATTTCTATGCTGCACCATGGACCTGTGGAAGAATTTAGTATTCTTTCCCCCTTCCTTGAGCCACCTAATTCTACTCTTTTTTCCATAATATTTCTTCTTGGTGATCTCTTTCATTTATTTAGAATTGGAGGTTATATTCCTCTTGAGTGAGAGAATCAGTTCTACCATTGTTTATAATGGTCTGTTGAAGCCACTCCATTTATTTGGTTAGATTATGCTTGTCCTGCAAGATGTTTCCAAAAGTGTTCTTGTTCAATATTTTATGATGCTACTTAATGAATTTAAGATAATATGGAAGCGATGCATAGGATATCGGGAAGGGGGGATGAAGGAGAGCCACTAGGTTTTAAAAGTGTCCAGGAAAGAGGGTTCAGTAAGCCAAAATATTTCAAATCGGAAGGGGAGGTTGCAAGGGCTGCCCTAGAGATATAATTGTAGTTGAATGGGCCAATGATCAAATCCAAAGAAGGGGAGAATGGTGGCTGAAAGGTGAAGGTTATTGAGGAGGATGGAATCTGAAATGAGGAAGTGATCAAGATGAGAAGAAACTTGTTGGGTACTTCTTCTTTTGTTGTTCCAAGTGTAGAGCCCATTGGAGGTCTTGATGTCAATGATGTTGAGGGAGTTAATAGTGTTTGAAAACTCAATGGAGTCTTGATCAAGTCTATAGAGGCCTCATTTTTTTTTCCGAGAGGGAGGTGGTGAGGTTGAAATCGCTCCAAGGATCTAGTGGTGGTCAGAGATAATGGTTTTCATCGAGGGGAGGGAAGCAAGGAAAACCTCTTTATCAGGATTCATTTGGGGACAATAGAAATTAGTAAGGAAGCCAACAGAAGAGGATCCAATTAGCTGAAATTTGGTCGAGAGTGTGTGATTGGTGGAGAATAATTGAGATAGAGATATAATGTTCGGATTCCATAGAAGAGAAAGGCCTCTTGCCACACCGGAAGAATCAATGACCATTTCTTGGGATCCTCACTAGAGACGAGGAGCTAGGGAGAGAAATAAAGAGTGGGGACATTTAGTTTCTTGAATCATAATGACAAAGGGATTTTCCTAAGCTATTTTTTGTTGAAGCATTATGTGTTTGGTTTTGCCATTTAGGCCTCTTACATTCCAAGAGAGGAATTTCATGAGGAAGATGGGGGGGTTGGAAAGTATTTGTTAGTAATTAGGCCTATGTGCCCTTAGTTCACTAAGTATTCTCCAGGATATTTGAGCAGTTGTTTATTAGATATTCTCCCTTTTTTAATTTTTTTCCTCTCTTGGAATCTTTGGAAGTAAGGATGAATATGGTTTGATTCCTAAGGAAGAGATTGGATGAAAGTTTTGTGGCTTACCTTGGGATGTTGTTTCATGTAATATCTAATTGAGGACAAGATATTCTTTGAGGAGTTGCACCTGTTTCTCTGGGATCGAGCGTGGATTTTCCTGCTTGCATGTTGTTACGATTGAATGGAGATCGAGATTTCCCAGATCCATTTTGTCTGAGTCAGGAGGTTCCTCCCGTGGCTCCATTTCTTCATCAAGATGAGTAGTTGGGTCCTCCATCATTATATTTTTCCTTTTAACCATGTATTCAATTTTTTCCTCCTCTTAGTGGATGTGCTTGGCCTCTAGATCTGACTGTTGTGGAGGAGGGTTTTCCTCTGCTCATTGTGAGAGGGATCCAAAGGGTTTTTTTGGTTTGAAGCCTTTATTCTCATATTGGGAGTTGTAGCTAGACCAAGATTTTTTCGTAGTGCTCACTCTCTCAAATCCTTCCTCATCTCGATGTGGGTTTGCATAGATGGCTTTATTTTGGGCATTGAGGGGGAAGTCTCTGAAGATATGGTTGTGTTCATGGCATTGTCTGCATCATAATGGAATGTGTTCATAGTCCAGAGTCTGAACCCTTTCATTGTCCTGATAATAGATATTGATTGCATCTAGAAATGGATTGGTGAGATTCATATAGATGCACATGTGTTCATATGTTGTGTAGTGACCTATTTTGGTGATTTCATAAGTTTTAAAAAAGATTCTTAGAGTGTTTCCAATGCCTTAAAAAAATCCTTCATCCCAGAATTCTCGGGGAAGAGAATAGAGCCAAATCCAGAACGATGAGCTGAGAAGTCTTATTTTTTGGGTGAAAATCGTTATGTACAGGGTTTGATGTGGAGTCCTGCAGAGTTGAAGAAATATGTTTTTTTTTCAAAGATTCGTTCATGGTCTTCCAGGTTGGAGCATATTGTTGTGAATAAACCTTTAGATTCGAGCTTCAAATCGATATGGTATTTTTGTTTCCAAGTGGTGTTAATCCACTAGGTTAGATATTTCTCAGTCGGCCATATTCCTAGGAATTTGCCTATGAAGGCATGCTCCTGTATGAATTGAATATACCCTGCAATTTTTTCTATGTTTATCTTAAATTTCAGATTATCCTTCACTTTGGGGAGGCAACTTGTGGTGTTGGTGCTAGGTATATTGGATGGAGTCCCAAATCCCTCTACCTCTGCATGCAGATTTGAAACTTATTGTTTTCTCTTGTCAGAGTTGTGTTTGTCCACAAAATCATGTTTCTTGTGTGGTATAGAGGAGGTCATCCCTCAGGGGCCAGATCTCCGCCCTACAAGAATTTGATTGTAGGAGGGAGTTGTGCTCCCTCCTCTAACTACCACCATGGATGCATAAAATAAAAAGTAGAGGAGCACAACCTTAACAGAGCTATCCTACCCAGAAGTTTTTATTATTCCAATCGGGTTGAACCTATTGTTGAGTTTGATAATCAAAACATAATTACATTATATGAAGTCTTAGCATAATTACAGTCACGAGGGAAAAATGAGTGTTACATTCTCCTAGATGAATTGTTATTTAATACATTAGTATCAAAGTCCAAATTTGACCTATAATATTCCACTCGACCTTTGGTCACTCATGTTTCAAAGTTTCTCTGATCTCATCCTTTAGCCACATTAATTTTTAGATTCAATCTAAAACATGTCCCTTGGCCATTTTAATTCATCATGCTTGGCCCGTGGCCATTTATTTTTGTAACGGGGAATACAAGAAATAATCAAGAATATCACTCCATTATCATAATCATTTGTATTGATGGTTTAAAAGTAGCAAAGTCAAAACCATCATAAAAGGATACTAATGACACATTGAAGTGAGTGTCTAAAGATGCACCAAGAATAACATTGCAATATAAGAAACCAAATATAGTCTTTCTACCATTGTGCTTGGAATAATGGATAATCATAGATACAAAATCATGGTGTTAGAGGGATTTTCACTACACCAAATATAGATCCTCTCTAAGAGGCTTACAATCTCACCAATAAATCAAATAGTAGATCTACAATCAATTTTTCCCAGAAGTTTATGTTTTATAGTAGAAATGTAACGTGAATAGGAATTGGGAATACCTAGTAGATTGTGTTTGGTCTTGATTTTTGTAAGAAAACTGGTCAATAGGATTCCATCATAATACTTCCTTATGTACCTACACACAATCAAACAAGAAATACATTTATCATTTCCAATTTCAAATTTCAAATAAGCAAAATAAATTGCAAAACATAAACCCTAACTAGCTTAAGGTTAACAGTTCAAACACAATTCCAACATTCTAGTATAAATAATACAACCAAAATAACACCAGGAATTGGTGGAAAGAGGGAAGAAGAGATACCTATATTAATTAAACAAGATGTGTACAAGAATATATTTTACCTCGTCATATTGTAGCATCTTTATCACCTGATTTTGGGTTCCTCTATCCTAAACCACTTGATCAGAATCTCAAGGACAAAAATCTTACTATGGTAAGGGAGAAAAGGGGTGGCTCAAAAAACCCTATAGAAGAATCTTTCAAACTTGGAGAACGAGGATAGTTCTAAATAGGGGGAGGATTAGGGTAAAGGTATTTCAATAAGTCCTAGGCTATTTCTCTAGCATAAGGGTGTATGTGATCCCAACCATGGACCTCTTATTTATATGCTTGGAAAGTGGTTCCATAAACTAGGAGGTTCCATTAGTTGGGACTAGAAATATAGGATGCACAAGTGTATTAATTTGTAAACTATCGTGAGTATTACACTGAAACAATCTGTCACAACAGATCTGATAAATAACTAAAATATTTACTATTAATGTTATTTTTCCTTTAGATATCATACTCGTGATTATTATTTTTATTCTTAAATAAAAGTATGAAATAGTTAAAATGTGAAAAATAGAGAACAAAACTAAATGAACACACCATCCACAAATAAACACAAGATATGACCTAGGAAACCCAATACAGGAGGAAACACGGTTAGAAGGTGAGGTTGTTCTACTCTCTTTTCTTTGGTATAGTAATGATGCAAGTATAAAGAAATAGGTACTCTTTGTGGAGTTTCCTTTGACCTATGGCATGTATGGCTTCTACAAAATATATCCTCCTATGTTCTTCTCACATAATACCACTCTCATATGTTTTGCTCAGCTATGGAATAAGATACAATGCAAAATAATGGAAGCCCTTCTCCTCCTAGTGGCCCAGTATTTCACGTAGCCCAATAACCATCTAGGGGTAGGTTTTTGACTTCCTCAATGATCAATTGTGGTATGGTTTTGAATATTCTAAAATATTCTTGAAATTCCTCACGTGAATATCCCCATATGAATGAGTAATGGGGGTTGACCTGGCATCCTCTCGTACCATGGTGGTCAACATGATAGGTGAAATTGTAGGAGGCAAAACATTTTCATACGAACTCCAATTGATGAACAATTTTCACCATTACAAAGGTCTTAGAGTGTAGAACACCATCAAGGGTTTTTGCACAAGTTCTATGTTTGTTAGTTGGTTGTCATTGATGTTGTTGGAAAGTTGGTTTTCATTGATGTCAACAAATGTGATGGGTGTGTTTGCAGAAGTCTACAAAGTGGCACCCTTATGGCGTAGCTCTAAGCATGGCCCTCATGGGAAGACACTTTGAATAAGTATACAAGAAAACCATAGGTGAGGTGATGAATCTTGAAGTTGTTTGAGGAATAAGTACATGAAGGAAACTGCAAATGTAGGTAGCACACTAATATATGGATATTCCTTGTCATGTCATTTCCAATAGTAGGTGTAACATCACACAGTTCCTCATGGTTGAGGAGCTATGAGGTCATGAAGTTGGAAGCCCCAAAGATAGGTTAAGAAGCCCCAAAGAATGGTTAATAATCCCCTAAATAGTTACAAATATTTATTCAAAGGGTAAGTTGGTTGTAACAAGAAAGTTCAAGAAGCCCTAAAGTTAAGGAAATAGGTTACCTAGAAAAATTATATATACACCACAAGAAGCCTCTCATTAGCACATTCGCTTACACAATTTCATTAAATATCTATATAAGTGAGAAATTCATTATTATCCTAGGTAACCAAGGAGATATGGGATGAATTTTAGAAGGCATATGAAGTGAATAAGGGAGAAATTCCAAGGGAGGATGAAGTCTTGTGATGATGTGTTCTAAGGTATGCTATTTAAAGGTCATATTACCCTTTTTGCTATAATTTTTTTTTTTCTAGAAAGATTAAGAAAGAGCACATTGAAGGAGATTGAGAAGACATGTCAAGGTACCTATGATAAAAAAATTATCTTTTGTGTTGTTTGACATTTGGAGATACACTATGTGGAAGATAGGGTTTTTGACTAGTCTTAAACAAGTGTTCTAGGTAAACAAATTATAACTTCTTCGTAGAGGATCCAAATTCTATGGGACCAATTTCAGTGGAGAAAAAAGTCTATAGTATCTTTTATACACATTTCAGAATTAGATATCAAATATTGAGCATGCAACATGCTGTACAAGTTCACTATGGAGAATAAAATATAATTCAAGAAGGTTTTTCATTTTCACTATAACTTTTGTTCTGAGAAGATTCAGACCCTAAAATTTTGAGGAGATGGAAGAAAGATATCATAGTATCTATGGTTAAAATTTCATACCTTTGTTCATTACAAGTATGAAGTTGTGCCTATTTAAAGTTAGGGTTTGTGACTAATCCCAAAAATAGTCCCGCGATATGGAGGCAAAATTTAATGAAGATGATATTCTTTTTTTTTTTAATCTCAGGAAGAGATACATGTCTTTAATATTGTTTATCAGGTATGCTATAGGATCATAGGTATTCTTTAAATGTGTTATTGAGGGTTATGTTTATGGTACATGCTCGAGGCATGTCTTGATGATAATGGTACATGATATGGTACACCTTTGTGATGATATGATACATCATTAGAAGTACATCTCAGTTATATCGGTATCTTGGTATTGTGGCTATATTGATTATTCTTAAGGAAATTCATTGATGATATCTTATGATGTATGTGATATGGTGAAAGGTTGATGCAATTGGTATGGTGTATGGTTGATGCATAAGATGGTACATGGTATGGTACATGCTTCGATACATGGTTGATGTACATGGTATGGTATAGCTTCGGTACATGGTTGATGCATGATATTGTATAGGGTTGATTTACGTGGTATGGTACATGTTCTTGTATATGGTTCATGTACATGGTTGATGGTTGATACACATGGCTGATGTACATGGTTTGGTGATGGTTTTGGTATCCATGTGAGTGGAGAGCTTATAGTTGGTTGATCATCAGTGACAGGTTGTTTTGACAATGGTAGTCACATGTTGATGTGACAGTGGTAGTCACAAGTTGATGTGATAGTGAGTGAGAGGTTGATTGATGTATCAATGAAATTGGCGGTTATAGGTTTATTAGTGGTAGTGATAGTGAGTCTACACTTGTATTTCAGGGCAGCAGGATGAGGAAATGAAAGGGGGTCGTAGCCTCCTTTTGATTGGTGTCGGAGAAATCAAGGAGTTCGTTCTTCCTTTAGGTTGGTGCCTATAAATCATAGGGTCATAGCTTCCTTCTGGTTGGTGCCTATAAATCATAGGGTCATAGCTTCCTTCTGGTTGGTGCTAGAGAACTCAGGGAGTTGGTGTTTTATTACATTTTGGTGCATATAACTCAGGGGGTTGGTGCCTCCTTCCAGTTGGTGCTGGAGAATTTGGAATTTGGCACTTCCTATGAATATAATCTTGATATGTATAAGAAATCATTCCATGGTTTTCTCCTATTTGGGTTTCCACGTAAATGCTAGTGTACTGTGTATTTGATGTGATATTGTTGAATGGTATTGATTTTGGTTATATGCTCATGATATATTGAATGCAATCATAAATGATATACTTTTGAAGTTTATATATTATGGTTGAAAGTGGTAAAAAATGATCATATTGATTCAATCCCCTCTCAGTATTCCAACAATTAGTATCACATCAGGTCCATCAGAAAACAATCTAATCACTGGAAGGAATATCATGGAGTATGCTAAGATTGGGGTACCACAGTTTAATGGACAAAGTTATTCTTATTGGAACACAAAAATGAATTCATTTCTAGGAGAACTGGGATTTGAAATTTGGCATACAATTGTGATAGGATACATAGCTACAAAGAATCCAAACACTGTAGCCATGAAGGAATTGAAAAGAAACAAAAAAATAGCAATACATTTCATCTAGGAATGATTACCTTATCTGGTTAGAGAGAAAGTTGTAAAATGTTCATCAACTAAAGAACTTTGGGATAAGGTACATGATCTCTACTACACGGTATCTCATAACATCACAAAGCCAGAGCATATTAAAGAAGATGCAAGAACAAAACAAGAATAAATATGTTTGTCATGTCAGATAGATTCAAAAGAATAAGACCGTGAAGAAGGCATAGTATATCTTGAAGAAGAATTAATCAGTGCTTTAGATGAACTAATGAAAGAAAGGAAGAAAAAAAGTCTCTTGAGGAACAATTAGTCCAAAAGAATTCTCAAGAAATTTTTGAAGAATTCCAACATATGATTACAAACCTAAAAGCCCAATTAGAATAATCCAGAAGGATTAATCAAGCATGCAAAAGTCAGTTAGAAGAAACTAAATTTTTGGAAGCCAAAATAGTAGCAAAAATGAAGGAAGAAGAGAAGAAAGAATTTTTTTTGACCGAATTGGACCGAATTCATCTCTAACCTTGAATGTGTCATCTCTCTTAATTCAACAATTTTTCTTTCAATTCTCTCATCATCATATTTTCCATTCAAATAAGTTCCTTTATTCAATTATTTTGTTTTATCACCTCTGAATATATTTAATGAAATAAATACCTCTCACCTCCATTGTATTTTAATAGAAAGCACCTTCACACTCGAAGTAGGCACAAATCAGCTTGCATCTCTTTCCTATCTCATGAGTGGAATTAGGGATCTTTGTTTGAAAATGAATCAAAACTATTTGGGGATGTTGTGATAGTAGTAAACCATGATCGAGAATAATGGTTAATCAAGGGCCATCCTTGCATATTGGTTGGCGAGCATATCATATGTAATGGAGGAACCATCCACACACTAAGTAGCTACTCACGTGAAAGGTGAAGTGTCGAAGTCTAAAGGATGAAAACCCAAAAAGGATATCTCTATGTAGCCAGGTGTAGAAAATATACAAATAAATATCAAAAGATGGTAGTCATACCCTAACAGGATAAAAAGGCCATCACTTTCCCCATCCAATGAATTCTAAGCATACACTAAATAAGTCAGGAGTGAATGGAAAGGAAAGTTTGACCATACTAGGGGACATGCAGATATCTCAGTTGTGGCTATGGACTCTCCTTGGCATCGAAGAAAGGTATGTGTCGTCATGGTGACTCCACCAGTGCTATGGATTCTCGTAGGAAGTGCAACAACACCTATGAGATATCTATATACGTACCTGGTGAAAAATATTTATTTATCCCAAACCTATAGCATCCCCAAGATGGAGATACCAACCTAGATCGTCGATGAATTTTAAGGAAATAAACTTCATCATCATTCATCCTCCATCTACAATAGATGAGATATGATAACCAATATGAAAGAATCACCAGTGATCCCACCACAATGGAATATTTCAGGTAATTGTTATGCATTATTTCTAGAATTCTTTGAACTTAAAAGTAAATTTCATGACCCTCTATATTTTTTGCTTATCAGTTAGGAAATACTAGAAGAGATTTTGGCTTCACATAATGTGTCACCATTTGTTGTGCCTACACAATAGCCTCCCAACTTTCTTGTCTTAGCCTCTCTCCAAGACAATAAATTGTGCCCCCTTCAATTTTTCCTATAGGAACCCTCACACTCTCTCCCTCATGAAAATAGCTATGTTCAATTTCTCCTCACCCTACCTCACTTTACCACTTCAAGTTCCTCCTTGAATCAATTATACCTGACAATATGCAATTTGGTGAGTCCCCTCTTCCTACATTGATACATAGCGTATGGATGTGCACATTCTTCTTCCACCTTTGCATTGACATGCCACATATTTTCTTGACAATACATCATCCACCTCCTTTTGAACTTGGCTGATGCGCTATCACACTTTTTCCAAACTTCACTGACACATGTCTTCATTGTCGGCAAATATTGAACGATCAATTCCATCTCACTTGCATTGGTCACATGGATATCTTCATTTCATGCACACCCTTCACTAGCTGGCCCCCTTCCACTCATGTCATTGCATCACATTTCGACGACATCCTTCTCTTTCTCTTCATTGTGTTGATATTATAGTAGTTGCGGGAGGTATTTACCTCCACGTGTAAACCTGACAAGGATAGAATACTTCGGGAAGCAAGAAGAAACCCTAATGAGTTGGCTAATAACCCTAGAAGACTTTTCGTCTCAAGAAGATAATTTATATTAGGTTATTATCCTCCAAGAGAAGAAGTCAGCCATAAATAATAATATATACTGAAAAAAAAAATACCCAGAATGACAAGTCAACCTAGGCAGTTAGCCAGAATTAGTATAAATGCAGGAGGCTAGTTCTCATTCTCGTAGGCAGTCTCAAAATTGCAGAGCATCACTTGTGTGCATTGCAGTTGCCCAGTTTCTACGTAGTTTTGGAGGAGAGTTGTCGTTGCAGCTACTGCAGCTAGCAGTTATGCTTGGACTATCTCTTGGCTAGGGTTTGGACTATCTGATCAGATATTATTGGTGCACTATATTTGGGGAGAGGTGTGCTACCCTTTTTTTGGCTATCTAGCCTAAAGTTTGCTTCTTGAGTGATTCTCTATCAAGGTTAAGGTGCTCAAAGGGTGGCTTCGGCCTATGGTTGGGTGACAATAGAGATATTGTCAATGGTAAAATGAGCACACATATTTCATATTATAACAGGTTGTGGACCCACACCTCCTTCATTCAGTCTAAACACTGGAAGGAAACATAGCCGCTAGGATATTGAGCTTGATGAGGAACTATCACTAGGTTTACTAGTAGAAGCAGCTTCCAAGACACTACCGCTAGGGTTACTAGCAGGTGCAGTTGCAGAAACCCTAATTCTCTTGTTGAGGCACCTTAAATGAAGGGATTTACCTAATCTCTAGATAAATTAGTGCACCCTAGCCTAGCGCATCTCCTGGTACTCTCAGAAAGCCAAGACGTCAAGTTTGATATTTTGATCAAATCTAGGGTTGACCAAGTCAAAGCATCCATGACTTACTCTATGAAGTCAGAGAACAAGTTAGATGGAGCTTCTAACTTCAGAGTGTGGAAGACCAGGATTAACCTCATCCTTGCCAAGAATAAAGTGTTGGATATCGTGAAAGGAAAGATCGTGAAACCAGAGTTTGAAGAAGGGAAAGATAAGGAACCACAGAATGTTGCAGCTATGAAGAATTTCAAAGACAATGACATTAATGCTATGAGTATCATAGTGGAATCCATAAAATACCACTTGATGCCCTACATTTCCCATGTTGACTCATCAATGAAGATGTATAATGCCCTAACAAATCTCTTCTTGATCATAAACATTGGACAAGTTTTGAGTTTGAAGAATGAGCTCCGTGACATGAAGATGAATGATGATGACAGCATAAAATCATACTTTGTGAGGATCTCCCAGTTAAGATATCAACTACAATCTATTGAAGAGATCACTTCAGAGAAGGAATTGGTAAACATAGTACTCAATGGTCTTCCCAAGACGTGGGATGCATTTTCCGTAAGCATGAACACAAGGAAGGAGTATCTGACATTTGAAGAACTTTGGAATTGTTGTGCTCAAGAATAATCAAGGATCAGTGAAAAAGAGAAACCCCAAAAGAAGTACGATGATCAAGCCTTCACAACAAGATTCAAGAATTTCATAAACAAAAGGAAGTTTGGTTCAAGGAGGAAGTCAAATCAAGAGAAATACATTTCATAAGTAAAATGATTCAACTGTCGAAAGTATGGCCACTACAAGAATCATTGTCCCGAGCTAAAGAAAAGGAAGGAGAAACACGAAGCATCGGTTTTCGAAGAAAAGGAACCTACAAAGAAGACTAAGTAGGACAAAAGAGACTTCTTCTTCTGAAGGTAACAATACTCTTCTTAGTTCTTGTACATATCTTTTTTGCATCTTCTCTGTACATATCTTGTATATCTATCTCCTGGAAGATAATGTGTTCCAAGAAGAACTATACCAATGGAAGAACAAAAAGATAAGGATTGATATTATTAGATAATACATGAAAGAATGAAATACATCAAACAAATCATGTGGAAGATATGTCGGATCAATCATGAAGAGACCTAGAAGAAGCAAAGATAGAAATATGTCAACAATTGAGAGAAAATTGGAGAAAGACTTATGACGTTTTGTAGAAGACAACAAGACATAAGCATGTACTCAGCTAGACAGAGAAATCCAATTGTATATTGCAGAAGACAATGAAGATGCAGATGTAAGCGTGGACTCTGTTAGATGGAGGGAGCCGATTATATGCACTCTTACATGAAGCAAGGATTAGGAGGGAGCTAATCCTATGATCCATTGAAGATAAGTATATATCCATGGTAGTAACCATGAAAGACAGTGCCTATTCAGTTCAATCTTCGAAGAGAAGCCTTAAAGTATCCCTTGTTGTCCATCCAGATTCATGATCCTATGATAAAAGAAAGAAGTGGAATATTTAGGGCATGGAATCTATAAGAAACTTCATGGACCCAAAATCTAAAGAAAGACATGAGAAAGAACATGAAGATTCCTAGAAAGAAGAAATGCCTGAACAACTAGTCATTGTATCGAGAATCACAAGACTACCAACCTAATATGAAAAAAATCAAGCAGAACTGAAAGTTGTGATGAAGAACAGTATACGGAAGACTTATGAATGAAATCATTTCAAGATATAGAACTAGAGGTTATCCTAGATGGAGGGAGAAGACTATGATGATTGCTCGTTCCGAAAAACCAGACATACCTCTACACGAGTCATTATATCATCCATAGGTTGGAGTGCTACATCAAGATGAATGTAAAGAATGTTCTCTAGAACAATTGAACAAAGAGCATATGAAGAGAAACCTCAAGACCTTGAGGCATACCAGAAAGAGACCCTTGTATACAAATGGAAGAAGATAACTTGGTGAAGAACCTCCATTGCACAACATAAGCATGGTGAAGATTCTCTATAACAAAGATATTGTATCAAGATGATTACTCGGTAGATCATATCTCATGATGAAAAAATAAGTGCCACATGGATATGTTCCATTTTTCCAACAATGATATACACTATTGTACATGAAACCTTCACAGAAAATCAGTGTTCTAGACTAAAGTACATTTGAAATCAAGCATTACATTATCTGTGATGAAGTCCAAAAAGGAGAAAGTGGTTCTCTAATACATGTCTCCACACATGAGCAGATAAGAAAACATTTTGGTAAAGATTCTATCCAAGATGAAAGAATTTGCATACTAAAGATGGAGCTCATGGAGATGACTCCCAGGTTGGGAGGGAGCACTGGAAATATTATTGAGGACATTCATTGTCAATATTGAAAAATAGTCCAACTTGAACAGATTATTTCCTGTTCATAAAGTGGATTGAGATTTATGACGGACAATGATTTCCCATTGTGGTTAACATGGGAAATGGTCCATATTTCTGATGTATCATAGACAATGACTTCCCATTGTGGTTAACATGGGGAGTGGTCAAGGGAAGTCTCTCTTCTTGAGGGTTAATCAAGAAGATTGGCCTGCCTTGGTGAATAGCGATTTCTCATTGTGGTTAACATGAGGAATGGTTTGTTTTGGATGTTGGTACAAGATAGTATTTTCCTCTTGTGGTTAACAGAGGAAATGGTATGGACAATCATTCCTTAGGGTTTATACATTCTCTCCAGGGTGCACTTTGATTAGTGTAGGAGGAATGGCCCAAGGTGGGGAATGGTCCAGGCTCAGTAATCAGGGATAACCATTCCTTAGGGTTTATACATTCTCTCCAGGGTGCACTTTGATTAGTGTAGGAAGAATGGCCCAGGGTGAGGTATGGTCCAGATTCAGAAGATAGGATAGTTATTCTTCCTTGCTTGAGAAGAATAGTCCAAATATCTCAGTGTTCTACTCCAAGGGTAGATATTCTTTCAGATCTCACAGATGTGAGTGAAAGATTGGACCAGATGATTAAGTTTATATCATAACATTGTTTCTATGCTGGTTGATATTAGATGATTGTTATGAAGACTGTATGACAGTATATGTATACTACTGTGGTGGATGTGTTGCACTGTTTGTGACTATACATTGCTGATCAAGTACTTGTGTGTTACTTGGTGTGGTAGTGTACCACTGGATTGTAGTTATGTACTACTATGGATAGACACAATTGTGTTCTATTTTTGTTTCGATTACCTTGAAGACTATCAACAGTATTGAAAATGATTATTAGTTAGATGGATAATCAAAGAAAAAAGATTTCCCAGACGAAAAATGATTCAGAGCATTTACTCTTCTAGATTAGAAGAATGGATCTTGTATCACTCTATGGAGTGAGAATAATGTATGATTACTCAGATAGAGTATGGTTTCAAGAGATGATGCAAATGATGACACTGATGATGATGATGGTGCTCATGTTCTAGTCATGATCTAGTCTATACAACTATGTTGATGCTACCGGGTGAATGGTATGTGTTTTTTCTCAAGACCATTACCTGTAATACCTCCCTAGCTAGGAGGGAGTGTTGATATTATGGTAGTTTCAGGAGGTATTTACCTCCACGTGTAAACCTGACAAGGACAAAATACTCCGAGAAGCAAGAAGAAACCCTAATGAGTTGGCTAATAACCCTAGAAGACTTGTTGACTCAAGAAGATAATTTATGTTAGGTTATTAGCATCCAATAGAAGAAGTCAACCAAAAATAATAATATATATTGAACAGATAGATACTCAGAATGAGAAATCGGCCCAGGCAATTAGCCAGAATTACTATAAATACAGGAGGCCAGTTCTCATTCTGGTAGGTAGTCTCAGAATTGCAGAGAAGCACTTGTGCTTACTGTAGTTTCCCAGTTTCTACATAGGTTTGGAGGAGAGTTGTCATTGCAGCTGCTGCAGCTAGCAGTTATGCTTGGAATATCTCTTGGATAGGGTTTGGACTATCTGATCAACTCTTATTGGTGTGTTATCCTTGGGGAAAGGTGCGCTACCCTTTATTTGGCTATCTAGCCTAGGGTTTTCTTCTAGAGTGATTCTCTGTCAAGGTTAAGGTTCTTGGAGGGTGGCTTCGGACTATGGTTGGGTGACAATAGAGATATTGTTAATGGTAAAATGAGCACACATATTTCATATTCTAACACATTGCACTACATATCAAAAACATTTGCCTTTTCCTCCCTGATGCACTTTCTGTTGATAAGTTTTCCTCTCCTTTACTTGATACGTCAGTTGAAGGATGTTGACCCCTCACTGTCACCAAGTGCATCGAAGATGATTTTATCCCTCTCATCAACGTTGACCTGGTCAACATAGCCCACTTTCAGTTTGAGGCCCATCACGTCCCCCTCCCAGCTCAGATCCCATATTGTTATACTCATCAATCAATCTCCTTACAATTCTCAATGACTAAAATAGCCATGCATATATAAACAACTGGTCATTGATTTCCTATCTCACATGATCCACTCTAGACTAATTCATAATCAAGTTTGTCAGTGTCGCTAGTAGGTCATATTCACATACTGCATAATATTTTATTTTCACCTCTTGATTTTATGGCTAACCATGACCATGAAAGTGTTTTATATCATCATATGGGTTAACTGAATCATATGTAGGTCTTGTGATGGCTTTGAAATGCATCTCGACAAAAAATTGGTTCTCACAATGCCTACACAGTGCCAGGGGCACCAAATGTTAGTTGTTTGTTTTTATGTATTTATATTTCTATGCCCCTAACATAGTACCTTGGTTTCAATGAATTATCTAGGATCCTATATATTTCATATTACTCAATATTTGATAGAACCAGACTCAGGCAAAGAAATAGCAAGAATGAGGAACATACTTCCATTGAAAACACCTTTGAGCACAAATTTTGGGTATTATTCAAGGTGTATTTCTCACCACAAAAATAGTACTATTGTATATATTATGCAAGTAGGATCCCAATTAAACTGGCAGAATCAAAATCCTAGGTCTAAAAGTGCCAAAACGATCATCTAGTATTTCCAGACAAAAAATCTTCGATAGTCGTGGCCATCATTATAAATGGATCTACTCAAATGATGGAAAAAAAAGTTCAGTTATCTTGATAGAAGAGTATCTATGTTTTCTCAATGTTTCAAAAAATGGCACCTCAATAGGGAATCGTATGAGGAAGTTATGGGCTTTCAATCTCAAGCTCTCATTTTCTCTTGCTAGTTTGACACTTAGAATATTTTCCAATTTTTCTTTCCCTCGAAGGAGAAGTTCCCTTTGAATCCTCTGAAGCGATTCAGAAGATTTCCCTTCAATTCCTCCTATAAACATCAAAGGGTTTATAAGAAACTCCTTTGATACATATCAGAGGAGTTAGTTCAAAATACTTTGAACAGGTCAAAGGAGTTAGTGCTAACTCCTACGAACAAATTAGAGGACTTAGTACTAACTCCTTCGAAACTAAAAAAAACTAGCTCTCGTAAATTGACCATAACTTTTGACTTAGGTGTTTGTTTTAAACTTTCTTTATACCATTGGAAAATTATTTCCGATCTATACAACTTCCTAGTTATATAATTTGAGAAATTTATAACATATAGTATACTTATGTTTAGATGAATATATAGTACATTGTTGGCATACCCAAAAAACACAACACCTCAATCATGAGTGGACTAACCAAGGATTGAATCTAGGGAAGCTTACTTGAATTTTTGATTATTTTCTTTCTCATTCATACACATTCTAATGATTAGTATTTATGGTTTGTTTGTATTTAATCTCATCTACTATATGTTTAATGGTGTTAGGTACTTATGCCTAGAGACATACACACTCTTGCAATGTGATAGAGAGCCAAATAAAATAAAATAGTAAAATAATGTTGATTTTTCTAGCAAGGGGAATAATTAAGGGGTACCAAGCTAGAAAAAATGAAGGAGTCTAAACCCTATGAATACTGATGTCCTCATTCCTAAGGCCAGTCTTCATGATGCGCAAGGCACATATGGATGAAATCTATGACAATTCACCAATGCTAGGAGACAAATTCAAAATGTAACCGTTGTCCTTGTTACTCATCATCATAAAGAGGATGAGGAAAAAATTGGAATTTGAAAGGCCATGGAGGGAGAGGAAAGGACAAAGGTCTTATTGAACCTCAATAAATACTAGATTAGAACCCAAATAAAGGGATTTTGACTCTTCAAACATGGTACACCTCATAACTACTTTGAGAATATAGTGTCAACTAAAATTGGAGAGTTGTCCTAAGAGTTTTCATGTACTATTGTTGAAACTGTTAATACGGAGAAGCCCTCAGGGACAACTTTTGACTGAGAGAAGGACTTGCATGTGTTGTTGTTTTGCTATGAACTATTTAAGAAGAATGTTTGTTGTTCACATGGGCTGTAAGAGCATGTTTGTTTATGGAATATTCTGATGCAATATATGTCTTCTTATAGTTTTGTCATTATTTCTTATATTACATGTCCTAAGGGAATGAGATGCTAAGCTATGTGATATGGTGACTTAGACTATTCTAGTTATATATTCATGTGCATCTGTTGTTTGAATTTATTTCTTCATTTTAGCTATCTAGGTGAAGCTATTTGTAGATTTAGTTTCAAGCCACAACTCTTTCACTTACGTTAATTCACTCCTAGCTAGGATATGGTAGAATAGAATTAGATTAGGTATGCATTTATATAGTCTTCATCTACATATTTCATTTTCAAAATCACCCATCACACACACTCAACGGTGGACCGGGCTACAACCAGTAGAACCAAACCAATAATGGATGTTGGGCCAGAATCCGGATGAGTTCCCCATTCCAAACGATGAGAGGTCTAATTGGGGCTTCTTACCAGGGGTAACCCCTTACTGTTGTCAGGAAAATTTAGACCTATCAACACATGAATTTCTGTACAAATGCAGAAATTACAATTCAAAAGAAAAGCTATTATTTTTCTCAATTAGGTATTCCATTTTAGTCTTTCTAAAGTCTTGTACATGTTGATATGTCTGTTTATTTATGTAATTATTATCCAGTCATATAACCTTGTATTCTATGATGATTTATGAAATTATTCACAATGGAAATGCAACTAACAACTAGCCTATGTGTGATCAAGTTGTACAAGATATTTCCTCATCGAGCTCATGGAATCAGGTAGTTAGTACTCACTTTTCCATTTTAGTTTGTGTGTGTGCATGGGTGTACATTTCCCTTAGTTCAAAGTATTGTGGGAAAAGTATGAAACTTAAATAAATCTATTTGGAACTATATAGAGGCATGCAAGTGAATTTCCCTTAGTTCAAAGCATTATGGGAAAACTTGTAAATATCATTTGGATATTTGTAATATTGTTGAAGGACAAGGTTAGGGAAATGGTGTCGAGTGAGATTTTCTCAAGATATGTGGGGTGTTCACTTCAGATTAAAAGGATCTCCAAATTTTATTACCTTGTATCTTTGTTTGTTGTTTCGATGTAATTTCTTATGTCTTATTTACTAATAAATTCCACACTATCACAATGGGTTGCAATGGAATATCATTATAGTCATAAGGGTGACCAACTAGTTGACACTTGTTGCAATTATTTGCATATTCCATGGAATCTTAACATTATGTCGACTACCACAGTCTAACATAGAGAAAATTCAACCTAGTAATTTTTGTTCCACCATAATTTCCTCCTTTGTCTTTTTCATGCACCTCTCAAAGGATGACTTATAATTTATGATCTAGAATGCATTAATTTAAAATACTATCTATGGAAAGATTATATAAGCTTCCCATGGTGAACTTGTATTTTTCATAGTAGATAACCAATCATATTCATTATTTTTGGTCATACATATTTGGTATAGAATAGAACTTGAGGAACTTTTTGATTTATGTGAAATAACCTTGAATTTCTTCCACCCAAAATATATTTAGATGTAGGAAATCATCCAGGGTATCCATAGTTGCCACATCTCTTCCCACAAGCCTGTGGGAAGAGTTGGTACATATTTGCCCATAGGCCCATGGTTAGAGTTGTAGATATTCCCATAGGCCTATGGGTAGATTTGTATCATCTACAACTCTTCCCATAGGCTTGTGGGAATATTCATGACATATCTACCCACAGGCCCATGGGAAGAGTTTCCACATCTATTCCTAGAGGCATGTGGGTAAATTTGTAGCATCTACAACTCTTAACATAGGATTGTGGGAATATTTGTGACATCTCTTCCCACATGTCTGTGGAAAGAGTTAACACATCTCTTCCCAGAGGTCTATGGGTAGAGTTGTATCATATACAATTGTACCCACATGCCTATGTGCAAAGTTTCTACATATATGCCCACAACCATATGGGTAGATTTGCCACATCTCTTCCCACATGTATGTGGGTAGAGTTGTAGGATCTGCAACTCCACCCATGGGCCTATGGGAAGATGTGCCATGTGTGTAGAGTTTCCATGTGGACATAGTTGTTATGTGGGTAGAGTTTCCACATATCTTCCTAGAGGACTATGGGTAGAGTTGTAGCATCTACAACTCTGCCCATAGGCCTGTGTAGAATTTCCATGTAGCTAACTTAGATAACTAAATTTGGAGCTATCTATCTATCTATCTATCTATCTATCTATCTATCTATCTATCTATATATAGATATAGATATAGATATAGATATAGATATAGATATAGATATAGATATAGATATAGATATAGATATAGATATGCATGGGCATGCATTTCCATTAGGTCACTTTCTACTATTTTGGTCTCTCAATTTACAAGGTATACTTAGCCTCTTTTACACAACATCCACTTTTTTGTTTGCAAATGAAAATCTGAATATGTAGACAGGTGTAAAATTATGTAAGACACACTCAAAAACTTGTATAACTCAAACTGTGGGTGTGTAAATACCATGACATGCATTTTTTTGAATCCTAGCATGCATTTATGCACGCATGTAGAAATTACAGTTTAAAAGAAAAAATAGTATTTTTCTCAATCATGTATTCCATTTTAGTCTTTCTAGAGTCTCATACATGTTGATATGTTTGTTTGTTTATTTAATTATTTTTCAGTCATAGAACCTTGTATTCTCTAATGATTTCTATAGGTCTTCGCAATGAAAATGAAACTAACAACTATCCTATGTGTGATGTGGCTATACATGATCCTTCCTTATCGATCTCATGGGTGCAGGTAATTAGTACTCATTTTTCCATTTTAGTTAGTGTGTGTTCACACTTTCCAAACATTCATGTATATATCAACGCTTTACTAAATTCTGGGCATAAATCACCCTAGTATGCATTCTTTAGGGTTTACAACAAATCCAGAGTCTTGTAACTTGTAACTTGTAAATTAACAACACCATACATGTATTTTTCTTCTGAGGGCATGCATTTCTCATCATGCCCCATTTTCATGCATTTTTCCCTTTATGCATTTGTTTGCATGCATAAGGGAAATTTTATCATTTATGCACATAATATGGTTTTTGGCTTCAAAATGCATAATTGAACTATGAATAAATGTAAAATGATAAAATCCAACCTCCACAATTGGAACCACTCAATTTGGAGTTCATATGAGTCCTAGACATGTATTTTACAGTAAGACAGTTTTACCCTCCATGTTACAAAAAGTTTGGAATGTTGGTTCAAGGTAGAAGTCCTTAGTCATTTTATAATGCACTCTATATGATATATAAAGATTTAGAATGTTATTAAATTCACCCCAAAACTTAGATAACTCTATTTGGAGCTATATCGAAGCATGTGTGTGCATTTCCCTTAGTTCACTTTCTATTGTTTTGGTCTCTCAATTTACAATGTAGACTTTGCCTCTTTTACACAACAACCACTTTTATGTTTGCAAATGAAAATATAAATATGTAGACAGGTGTAAAACTATCTAGGACACCCTCAGAAACTTGAAGCACTCAAATTCTAGAGGTGTTAATACATGGTCGTTCATTTTCAATGAAGCCTAGCGTGCATTTCTGCACAAGGGCACAAATTATAGTTTAAAATCAAAACATGTATTTCAGAAGCAATTGTGCATTTTTAATTGTGGATGCTAAAACTAGCTTGAGTTAGGGTTTTATGAAACAATAGAAACCACAATACTAATTTTATATATCATCATATATAGAGAAAATTTTCATCTACATATTTCTCAACTTGCTCCCTATGTCCAATGCAATTTGATTTTTTTTTTTGTTTTATTATATCGACATCAGAAATCTGACAATAATTCCTCATATTTCATTTCAGAACTTGGAGCTCTCATGTGTCACAACATCGATGTACATTGATGAAAATTTCTTTGTGCACCCTCCAAATTTGTCTCGCCATATCGTTGGATCGATGACAGACTAGGCACGGTCAACCGTCTCTACACCGGCGTGGGTCGTCGACAATAAAGTCATAATTTCGATAAAATTAGTGTTGGATTTTCGATGGTACATAGGCATTTCTAAGTCATAGTTATGACCAACGTCGTCAATTTAATGATGGAGGGTTCTATGGTGACGTTTTCATGGAATATTCCACATGGAAGACAAATTCTTCGACATGTTGACAGTCATGCTATTGTCGGACTGGAGACAATAATGTTTGACGAACACCTGTTTCATGCAAACCTTTCTACACATTACACGTGGAATTTTCTTACGTCTCAATTCCAACAGATAGTTATAGTGTCGAGAGTGCGACAAAAGTGGTTCAACTAATAGTTGGAAAGTGGGTTTTTCAGAATCTAGACAAGAGTCTGTATGATGGGTGTCGGAATATGGGCCAAATGTACTAGTGTTTTTCTTTAAGCTCGACCAACAATGAATATTTTGAGTGACATTCATCATTTTTGTGCTAGGGGTTTTTGTGGAACTCACACCATTTTATAGTGTCTTTATTCATCTTACCATTACCCTTCCATTCCTGTAGCTTAGAATAGTTGTCTTGAGGTTGGCCTTCCTTGCTCTGTCACTTGTGAGGTTGTGGATTTGTATACCTGAACTCTCACTTATTTCGTTGCTTAAATTTATACTCAATTTTGACAACATATCGATAAGTGGCTCCCAATGAGGATATTTCCAAGAAATCCATCTATGTTTGGATGCACCTGTGTAGGCCACTATGATACTTCATAACTGGGTGTTGCTTGGAGTCTCTAATACCCAACTTTGAGCATAAGCTATGGAATATGTTAGTGTATTTAAAAACCATCTAGTCTCTTTCTTCAAACAAAATCGTTCATTTCATGTACTGGCCATCATAATTTATGACAAGATATAACTCCTCCTTGAGGGAAACACCAAAGGCCACCCAAGTGGGTCCTATCCTAAATTCTATAGAATTTTATTTGTTATTTCTATTCCAATAACATTCCCACCAAATGTCTCTGATTCTTAAAATGTTATCATGTGTTCTTTTGCATGTAGGAATTACTGTCAATTCCATTTGAGTATGTATGGTAGCAATAACTCTGTGTTATTTTTTTTCAAAATTGTACGAGTGCTTTGGGAACCTCTAGGGTTTCGCTGCTAGCTCCCCAGCTGTTGCTATGGAAGCCCCCGAAGAAGGGGAGTCGTCTCCCTATCCTTCTCATGCAGCCTCCTTCCGCAAGCTCCTGGCCTCCTAAGGCAAGAAGATTCCCCCTGTCGAATCCCCTAGCTTCGTCAAGAATCTCGATTCGATCTCGAAAATAGATCTACCCTCGGATCACCCAATGCGTGTAGCAATCTCTCTGTCAGACCGAGGACTAGTAGGACAATTCATGGAGATTTTTCCATCATCCCAAACCACAAACAACTGGATTCAAAGGAACTGGTGACCGATGATCAAGAACAGTGTAACCTGCTATGTGGTGGCAAGAGGATTCTTCATCTTTGAATTTGTCTCCCAGGAAGATAAAGATCTCATCTTTAGGAATGGGCCGTAATTCATGGGCACTCAAGGGCTATATTTGAATCGTTGGACACCAAGATTTGACCCCACGGTGGAAGTTCCCAAGGACATCCCCATTTGGGTAAGGCTCCCTAATCTCCCATTCCACTGTTGGAACCCCACTTCGCTTCAGGCAATAGCAAATGGGCTAGGTCAATATATTGATAGAGAAAATCCTAAAGAACAATATTTTTGTGCATGCATCTACATTGAAGTGGAACTTGAGGTTGGCCTTCCAGAGGAAATCAAATTAAAGGTTGGAGAATGGCACCATTATCAGAAGCTTGATTATGAAAAATTACCATTCAAGTGCAAGGGATGCCACAAATACGACCATTTCCAACAAAGATTCCCTAAAAACCCAGGCAAGGAGAAAGAAAATGGAGAAGGTTGGCAAAAACCAAAGAAAGGAAAAACTTCATCCAAAACAAAAGGACCCAGGAATGAAAATAAAACCCCCACGTAGCCCACGAAACAAGGAATCCAACCAGTATCAATGACAGAGAACAATTTCATACTACTAGATCATAGTCAGGAAAGAACAATGGTAGGAGAAGCTCCACAAGAAGACCCACCAGCTGAAGAGATGCATGGGAAATCAATTCCAAATATCAAAGAGTTACCAGTCCCATAAATAGAAGAAGAGAAAACCAATACTGGAAAAGGAAAGGATGGAGGTTCATACATAGAGGAAGGAGAGGTCTCCTCATAAAGTGAATATGAAGGAGCAAGTGAGACCCTGATCACTCTAAAGAAAACAGAAAGAGGAAGAAAATCCAATAAACAAGAAAGAGACAAGGAAACATATAAAGACGTCCTGAGCGGCTCACACCCAACAATCAGACAACTAATCAATGTAAGACATACAAGAAACCATTCCAAGTCTCTTCAAGGAGCCCACGCATCCCCCCCAAGTAAATTATGAAATTAACATCCTGGAATTGTAGGGGTTTCAGAAGAAAAATGAAAGAAGAAGCGCTAAAAGATATCATAAGAGCCTCAATGTTTGACATCCTACTACTCTAGGAGACCAATATGGAAGGGCAAGATTTCCTCAAAACAACAAAATAACTATGGCAAAAAGCCAAGGAATAGAAAAAATCATAAGAGGAGCCTCATGAGGTATTGACACACTCTGGAACACTATGAAGTTTGATCTAGTCAATTCTGTATCAAGCATGCAGTGGATCTTCACCAGCCTACTTCACAAAGAAACCAATTAGCAGGTAAGTCTCTTCAATCTTTATGTGCCGGTCCTATTAGAGGAAAAAATAAACTATTGGGATACTCTAAAATATTTCTTGTTGCTAAAGGATCTGGGTAATATCATTATTGGGGGGGATCTAAATGTGACATTAGCTCTAAATGAGAAAAAAAGGGGTTCCATTGTGCGAGACCTAGCAAGAGAATGGGTCAAATATATCATGTCTGTCTGGGAGTTGGAAGACATCAATCCAACCAAAGGTAAATACACATGGTCAAACAAGATTGTAGGTCTGGGGCACATTGCTACTAGACTTGACAGATTTTTAGTCCAAATTTCCTTCTTACTTCTGGGCCTCACGTCCACCTTTTTGATCCTCCCACATAGTGTGTAAGATCACAAACCAATCCTATTAGAAATTTCTTCTGACAAGAATCTAGGCCCAATCCCCTTCAAATTTAGTCCATCTCAGATCCATGAATGATCCAGGAGGCTCCCCAGGCTCAGAAAACGCTCAAAAATCAAAGTTCTCAGAATTGTATGAAACCAATTCCATTGCGACCGGATCATCGCGTTGATTCTGATAGTATATTCACTTTCTCAAAACGGACTCCGTATGTGAGAGTTATCACATTCTGATCGTATTTTCAAACAGGTTAAAAGTCAAAGGTCAAACTGACAATGTTGATGTCAGCATGACATCACCAATGACACCTCATGATGTAGACTTGGACCAATGGTAGTATGAAAAGTGGCAATAGTTGACTGGGAATATGTGGATGGAAGATCCAATCAGAATTGGACACATGGAAAAAGTTGGTCAAATGTTGAGGTGCCACGTGGCCCAGGCATGGGTAGCCATGTGGTACCTAGTCAACGGTCAAATGGTAAGTGTTATAAAAATAAGTTTGGGGTCCATGGGTTTTGAGCCCATGACCACACCAAGCAAGAACTTTGGGAGAAACCTAATGCCAATGCACCACCATATTAATTGTTATTTGAAACCCACATTATAATATATAATGCATTGTAGTTATATGGTGGCAGAAAGGGAAGGGGTTGGGGCTTAGCCCCAACCCATGGTTTCATATGGTAAGTGACCACCGATCAGAAAAAAGGGGCACGGCCCTAACCACCAAAACCTCTATTCCTCTGCCCTCAAATTCAAATATGCCATATAACCAGGGGTTTTATCCCTATGGTTGTGTGTGGTGGGTATAACCACTAGCCACAGGTCCCATGTAATGCACCCGCAACCAAGAGCTGAAGCTTTTCAAAGGCTAGCTCTTGGCCATATGGTGTTCATGTGACCATTTAAAAGGGGTTTGCGCCACCTCTAGGGGGATACTCCATGTATTGTTAATTAAAAATGGGTTTTTGACATACATTTAGCCCATAATTGGTATTTTGCCTGATATTATGACCAGAAAGTGGTCTTTTTGGGATATCTTGGCCATTTGGAGGGGGATTTGATCCCAGAAAGAGGCCAAATCTTCAGAAGAAGTTAGGATTCTCTTGTTGAGCCTGGGACTTATATAAACTAGGCCTTTTGGAGCTTAAGGGTAACTTTTTGATGCAGGGAATTGGAGGAGCAGTTTATGTATTTGGGCTTTTTCTCATGTTTTGAGAGGCCTTTTTGTCATGTTTGTGAGAGGGGTTTGAGGAAGCATACATGGATCTGACCAAGGAGGTCTTGCACAATAGATCTGAAGTATGTTATGTAATAGCAAGGAGCCATTGTAAAGAACTTGAGCATTTGAAGACTAATAAAGAGGTCTTTCACTTGGAAGCGGGCCCGAAGACGTAGCCACTCATTGGTGAACTCCGTTATCAAGATCTTATTGTCTTTATCTCTTTTGTTGTTGTTCATATATTTTTTTTCACAGCATGATTAATTAATAGTTGAACTCTTTAAACAACGTTAAGCAACCAAATAAGACAATTGTTTATTATTCCTTCCATTTTTGGATCAATGAAGAAGGCTACCAGAAGCTGGTTAACAAAATTTGGAATGACACAGTAAGAGGTTCCACCTTCTTTGTTTGGGAATAAAAAATAAGGATACTAAAGGTAGTGCTAAAGACTTGGTAAAAAACCCGTTCAAGCCCTATTGTATCTCACCAAGAAGCCCAAAAACAACTAGGGAATCATCATATTGAAATGGAAAACCAGGAAATCACCCGAGCAATATTGCACCAAGAAGACCAACTCCAGTGAAAATGACACCAAGCCTGCTGAGTAGAGGAAAATTACTAGAGACAGAAATGTAGAAGTCTTTGGCTGGAAGCAAGAGACAAAAATACTAGTTACTTCCACAAGCAAGTTGAGGCAAGAAATCAATTCAAGAAAGTTACGGAAATTTAGGTCCAAAGCCAAACAATCAAAGATTTTGAAGGAATAAAAGAAGTTGTGGAAGATGCTTTCGAAACCCTTTACACAGAAACCCAAAGGTCTATAATTGACTCCATAACCTACCCTCTCTCACTTGTCCCTACCCTCATCCAGGAAGAAGTCAACAATAGGATAACAAAGGAATTCAACCAACAAGAAATACAAGAGGCTCTTGATCAAATGAACCCAGACAAAGCCCCAGGTCCTGATGGTTTTACAGCTAGGTTCTATCAACAAAGATGGGACATAATTACAACAGGCCTTACAAAACTGATATGGAAATCCCAGACAAGCAACAAGTTAGGAGGAGGAACAAATTCATCATTTCTGGCACTGGCCAACAGAATTAAAAAAATTCTTCCTTCAATCATCCCTGAAAATCAAGGTGGCTTTATAAAAGGAAGACACATAGTGGACAATATCATCCTAGTTCAAGAATCTCTCCACTCCAACATCTAAAGGAAAGACAATGGTATGATAATAAAGATCGACCTTGCTAATGGTTTTGACAGAGTTAGAGATAACTTTATGTTCACAGTCATGGAAAACATTGGTTTTGCCCCAAATTTCATAAACTGGATAAAATCTTGCATTGGATCCCCTTGGATAGCGCCGCTAGTGCATGGACGAGCAACAAGGTTCTTTCAAGCTTCCATAGGACTCTGACAAGGATGCCCCCTCTCTCCTCTTCTTTATGCCATCCAGGCTTTAGTTCTCAACTTCCAATTGGACCATTGCCAGATGTAGAACAATCTTCTAGGCCTAAGGATAGCCCCTGGGGTTAAGGATATAAATCATGCCTAGTTTGTGGATGACACATTGTTGATGGGAGGAGAAATTTTGCAAACATTAAGGAAGTTCAAAAAAGAATTAGATACCTACACAGAATCCTCTGGCAGCGCTCTAAGTCTAACTAAAAGCAATATCATTGGATGGAATATAACGCCAAGGGAAATGCTAGATATATCTACAGTGATGGGAATAGAAGGATGCACCAACTAAGAGGATGTTAAATACCTTGGATCCCCAATATTCAAAACCAATCCAAATACCTCTCACTGGAACCTGCTGATAGACAAGTTAAAAAACAAAATAAGCTCTTGGGGAACAAGCTGGTTAAACCTTGCAGGAAAAGTGGTCCTTATCAAAGCAGTTTTAGTGAGCATCCCAATATACCAAAGCTCCTTATTACTCACCCCTATTACCACAATCCAGAAGATAAAAGCACTTTTCAGAAGGTTTTTTTGGGAAGGAGGAAAGCAATCAAGGAAAAAACTGCACCTAATAAGCTGGGAAAAAATCTCCAAGCCTCTCTTAGAAGGAGGCCTTCACTTTAAAAACTTCCAAGCTCAAAATTTAGCGTTAGGAGAAAATATATATGGAATCTAATCATTAGGACCTTTACCTGGAGTAAAAAAGTGCTATGGAAGAAACACTTCCGAGGCCCAAGGAAAAAATTCCTAGACAGCACATCCAGGGTGGAAAAAGGATCTCCAATCTTCTCTCTGTTCCAGAAGGCTATGAAACACTTCATCCCCCACCTCACTTGGATACCAGGAAATGGAAAAGAGATCAGCATTTGGAAAGATTCAATAATGGGAGAACCCCCACTAGGCTTGAGATAGGACCTTAATCATCTCAAAGATTGGATGAAAACTCAAAATTTAAATAATTTGTGGGACATATATGTTTGGGGGAATGATGAAAAAAAATTCTGGCTAATTGGGAAATAGCTAATAGACCACCAAAATTAGAAGAGGAGTGGAACACTTTGAAGCTCTTCCTACAATGGAAAAGCCCCCTAAAAGAAAGGAAAAAAGACAAGAGAGGATGGGGAGCTCAGTCTAGTATTTATACTACAGCTACTGGGTATCATCACATAGTAACTGTCCCTAACATCCCCTCAGATCCAACAATATGGAGAGAAATATGGACCTCCAAGTCTATACCAAAGATAGATATGTTTGTCTGGACCATGGCACATAGAGGTATCCTGATTGGAGAAAAATTAAGAAGAAGAGGATGGGAAGGTCCTCACAAAAGTCCACTCTGTCTCCAAGAAGAGGAAAATACAAACTATCTGCTCCTAAGCTCCTATTACTCTAAAGAAGTCTCACAGTTGGCCATGGGACTAACCATCACCCTGCCCTAAGAAGCCAACAACCTGCTTTGAAACTGGAACTCCCTCTGTCCCTTCCAGACAACAAAAAAGAGCCAAATCTCCACCCTCTAGAGAACTCTCCCAAAATTCATTCTTTGGAATATTTGGCTCAAAAGAAATAATAGGCTTTTCAGGGAGACCAAAAGAAGCCCAACCCAAGTTGCAACCAAGACAATATCCTATTTTTGGGAGAGCGCTCCTTACTTTTGCAAAGTTAAAAACTCAAGGCCCCTTGAGCCGGAAGAGGAACATTGGATCGAACACTTTAAACTCCAAGATCAACAACAACAAAAATGCAGGAATCAACAACAGGAGAATTGGGAAATTCAGAAGGAGGATCAGGATTTCAAATATTGGAAGAGAAAGGAAAACAAACATATTTTTTTCTTTGACGAGGCCTCCAAAGGAAACCCAGGTTCGGCTGGAGGAGGAGGAGTCTTGGTAAGCCCCACAGATCACCTGGAATTTAGTTTTTCCTGGGGACTTGGAACATAATCCAACAACAGAGCAGAAGCACTAGCCCTTTGGAAAGGGGTAATTCAATCAATTAACCGCAATGTTCAAGATCTGGTAATAATAGGAGACTCCAGGTTAGTAATCCAAGCACTAATCCTCAGTAACAGAGTTAAAAATGAAAAACTCCAGCACATTCTGGAGAAAATCCAGCTCCTCCTCGGAAATCTCATCACTTACAATCTTTACCATGTACTCCGAAGTTTGAACACGTCAGTATATGTAGAGGCCAATAAAGGGGCCACCACACATATTGGAACCTTGCAAATAAATGGAACCACAACTAGAATGAATCTACCTTGAGACTCGAGAAGAGAGACTGGTAGTTGACAGGGGCACGATTTTGAAAGGCATAAAGACACAAGAGACAAGATACAGGGGATATTCCAAGGCAGTTAAAAACAAATCAAATGTCATATTGGAAGGACACAAACATCATTTGGTCGTTGAAATTCCAGGGAAATTCATCACACCAGCAACCCACCCATACTACTCAGATCACGTGAATCATTTAAGGGAGGTGAATTTGGAAGAATCTGCAAATAAAAAGGAAGCAAGGAAGAGCCTCCTCATCCTCGGAGCATCCGAGGGAAAGAGAGACAGTCAAGCATAAGTAGAGAGGGCCGCGCGCAAAGCCTCAACAAACTAGGAAGCAAGGAAGGAGAAAGAGATGGCATCTGACTCGGGAAGTAAGGCCACGACTCAAGAAAGGTTGAATTCATTGAAGGAAGCCTTGAAACACCTCAAACATATGCCAAATCATCAACTGGACTTCCTGGAGAACTTAGATATTGACGCAGGATGACGCTTGGAAATTTTCAAAGTTGATATCACCACAACCAAATTTGGGCTAATTGAAGAGCTAGGAAAGCTCTGCAAAGAGCTCAAAGATCCTAAACAAGAGTTCAAAAACAGAGTCAGTTGTTTGGAAGAAAAAATGGAACAACTGAACAAAGAATGGACGATGGAAAGGAACCATCCCAAGCAGGGTGACCCAAACTAATTTTCCCAACTCATCATAAGCAAGGATTGGTGATAAGTAACCACTATAGCGATGATGGCGTTTTGTATAGAAGCCTCCGCAGTAAATAACTTGTTTGTGTTTTCATTTCCTCCACCTGGATGGAAGTACAACCTCCAGGTTTTGTAACCGTTATGTAGAGATTGTCTCATTCCATATGTAACTATATCAGTGGCTTGGCCACCGCTTTCTATAATCAAAAAACCATTAACCGTTTCTGTCAAAAAAAAAAAAAAAACATTCCCACCAATATTTGACATGGGGGAGGGATTTAAGGAGAGCTAAGGTGATCTTTTTCAATGTCATAAATTTTTTGAACAGAGTAATATCCTTCTAATTGATTCAACCATTTATCCAAAGCATCTGCATCTATATGGAATTTAAATAAGGGGATATCAAAGTTAAATTGTACCTTGAAGGGTGTCGCACCTCCAAAGTGTTAATGTTTATGCCATTATTATAGTTCTTTGCATTTCATAATATAAGAGCATAATAAGAACAAGATCACTGAGAAATACACATTCACAAGAGACACAACATTTATCCTGGGAAACCCTCTAGGGGAAGAAAACCCAACAAAAACTTCCTTATCATAAATAGCTTATACAATGTTCAAGAGATAACTCAAACCAATACAGAAAGTCCTCCCCAAGAGATGCGCCACTCTTCTTCTCCTCTCTCCAACTTCTAATTGCATCTTGCCTCATAAGAGAATGAGCAAGTGAGTTGTGTGTTAGAAGTGAGGCGCTAGCCTCTTATTTATATCAAATTGGCACATGTGAAAGGTCACAATTTGGCAGGGCCGACCTCTCACTTTGGGTGGGTAAACCCACCTTTAATTAATTCCGGGTCTTCCATTATAACTGTTGGGGTCGACTTCTTATTCTGCACTTTATAATTGTCCGATGACCAATCCGCAAAAGGGGATTTGGTCCTTATACAATTACTGAAATGATTAATCCTCAATGGGGATTAATCCAATAACAATAATAATAATAATGACATGATTGTTGGGTATGTGTTATATTCTTTGCGCGAGACGGAGTGTCTGAGCATCTGCACCGGGCGCGCAGGGCGGTGGAGCCCCCCGCGCGGGGGTTCGGGGGCAGCGCCCCCGAATTTTTTTTTTCCGGGCCGACATATTTCCACTGGGCCAACATATTTCTAGGCCGACATATTTCCATCGTGCCGATATATTTTCGAGACGACATATTTCCGGGACCACATGATATTAGGTGGTTTTTCGACACATGGTTTTTGCCGATAGTTTTCTATTTCCGGTTAAGGAATTAGGGTTTTGGACTAATCCAAGTCATTGGGTTAGGTTTTTGGATGCCGCTGGCTCCTATATGTATATTGTATTGTAAACAATGTAACACAATGTATCAATATAATATATGTTGGTTTTCCCAGTTTGGGTTTCCAGGTGAAAAATCTCTGTGTAATGTTTGTATTTTCCATTGTATCTTTTTTCTTCTTTTCTGAATATCAGTTTGCAGTAGATATTGTACAAGGTTAGAATTTACATTTGGTATCAGAGCTTTATTGGCTTCAGGGGGACGCCTTTGTCATCAAGGGTTTGGCTTGGGACTGTGATAAGCCTTGTTACACTGGGGGATTTGCGGTATTGTTTTTCAGGTGAAAAGAAATGGCAAGCAATTCGAAAATGGAGATCGAGAAGTTTAATCGGAAAATATTTGAGCTGTGGAAGCTCAAGATGGAAGATCTTTTGGTGGACAGAGATCAGTGGATCGCGGTAGATCCAGGTACGGCACCTACAGGCACTTCTGCAGATGAATGGAAAAAGACAGATCGGAAGGCAAAGAGCACAATTCGACCGTGTCTCTCCGATTCAGTATTATTGAATGTGTCAGAGGAAGCTACAGCCAAATATTTATGGGAAAAGTTGGGGAAGTTGTATCAGTCTAAGTCCCTGGTAAATAAACTATTCCTGAGAAAGAAGCTGTATAACTTGAGGATGAGAGATGGAGACTCGGTGGCAGAGCATTTGAACACCTTCAATACTGTGGTAAGTCAGTTAGTATCTGTTGATATTAAAATTTTAGATGAAGATAAATGTATCAGTTTGTTGTGTTCTTTACCAGAATTGTGGGATAGTCTAGTTGTGGAAATAGGTAGTAATACAACTTCTTTGAAGTTTGAAGAAGTGGTCTCATCCTTGTTGTCGGAGGAGATGAGACGAAAGAATATGGAAGGACATAGCACAGATGCATTATTTGTAAGAGGGCATTCCTAGGAAAGAAATAGATCTAATTTCTCAAGTGGGAGATCTAAGTCTAAGGGTAGATCTAAATCTCCTAGAAAGTTTGGAAGGGTATGTTGGAGGTGTGGAAAAGAAGGGCACTACAAGAAGCAGTGTAGATCCAAAGTTGAGTAAAAGAAGGGATCTGAAGAATCTTCTTCTAAAGAAGAAAAGTCCTCCAAGGAAGAAGGAGGGGATGTGTACTTGGCCTCTTCAAGAACACATGCAGATCATGAGGCATGGTTGATTGACTCTGGTGCATCATTTCATATGACTCCCCATAGGGAGTGGTTCTGCGAATATGAAAAGTATGATGGAGGTAATGTTTTCTTGGGTAATGATTCGACAACCAGAATCATAGGAAAAGGAAGGGTCAAGTTGAGACTCATAGATGGAAGGATTAGAACACTGCTTGGTGTTCTACACATTCCAGGTATGGCTAGAAATTTGATTTCTGTAAGCAAAATGGAAGATGTTGGGGTAAAAACAATTTTTGAAAAGGGAACTTGTAGGATGGTTTGAGGAGCAATGGTGTTGATGAGGGGAGTTCGGTTTGGAACTTTGTGTAAGCTGATAGGAATCACTATTAGTGATGGGTGTAATAGTTCCATTGTTCCTGATATTGAAGTTGAAGAAGAAAGAACTCCTACAGTCTCTGGAGAAAAGGTTATGTTGTGGAATCAAATACTGGGGCATATCGGAGAGAAGGGTCTTCGACTACTACACGGTAAAGGTATGGTTGAAGGTATGTCTAATTGCTCTCTGGATTTCGATTTCTGTAAACATTGTCTATATGGGAAGCATAATCGGGTAAGATTCCCCTCTGGTGCAACGAGGGAAGAAGGAATTTTACATCTAGTTCACAATGATATTTTTGGACTTGTGTCGGTCCCATCATTGGGAAAATCTATGTACTATGTCTCATTTATAGATGACTTCTCGAGGAAAACTTGGATATATTTTCTCAGGAAGAAATCTGAATTCTTTGGCAGGTTTAAAGAGTTTAAGGCTCTTGTTGAGAATAAAACAGAGAAACAAATTAAGGTGTTGAGGAAAGATAAAGGTGGAGAGTTCTGCGGGAATGAATTTGAAGAATTCTGTAAGATGTGCGGTATAGCAAGGCAGAAGACTACTCCATATACATCTTAGCAAAATGGAGTTGCGGAAAGGATGAACAGGACATTGATGGAAAAATCAAGGTGCATGCTCAGTGGTGCCGGGATAGGGCAAGAATTCTGGGCAGAGGCAGTGGGTACTTCATGTTATCTGGTCAACAGATCACCCTCATCAGCATTGGGTGACAAGACTCCACAAGAAGAATGGACTGGTAAGGAACCTTCTCTCACACATCTTAAGGTATTTGGCTGCGATGCATATGTTCATGTTCCAAAGGAAAATAGAAGTAAGCTGGATAAGAAGGCTGAAAAATGTATCTTTATTGGATATAAAGATGGTCTCAAAG
>ML782145.1:249705-260001 GCA_009831015.1 Picea engelmannii | reverse complement strand
ATCTACCTTTTATGCCATGAAAGAGGCTCTAGGGAAAGATTATGTAAAACCCACTCTTGAGTCCTTTTGTGCTTCTTTGATTAGAGAGGAAGATAATCTTGTACAACTTGGAGTGATCAACACTGCAGGTACCTCCAACAAAGACTTAGTTTCCCAGCAGAAAGATAAACCCAAGTATCCCAAGAAGCAACATCCTCACTACAACAATAAACAACCTAAGGGTCCCAAGCCCGCTCAGAAAGCTTCAGCTCCTAATGGTGACAAAGGAGCAAAATATAAAAGTAAGAATACTAACAGACATTGCAACTTTTGTGATAAAGATGGTCATGATGAGTCCAAATGTTTCAAGAAGATGGCAGCCTTAGAAGCAGCGATGAAGAAGCACAACATCAATATTGATTCTTCTTCTTCTTCTTCTTCTCATGGACATGCACTTTCTACTTCTAGTTTTTCCTTCAATACACCTTCTACTACTACTTCTTCTTCTAATGAGTGGCTTATTGATTTAGGAGCATCTTATCATATGGCTAAGGATATATCCATATTTTCTTCTCTAAATAAATGTAACACCAAGAAAATATTTGTTGGTGATGATAGATATCTTAGCGTTGTAGGATCTGGAACAGTTTAGGTAGAAAATGGTCATTTCAATGATGTATTATGTGTTCCAAATCTTTCTTGTAACCTTCTATCAGTATATCAAATCACTCATTCAGGTGAAGGTAAAACCATCGAGTTTTCACCTCACCAAGTTGTAATCAAGGATCTAAAAGATCCTAAGAATGTTCTTGCAACTGGAATTGCTAATGATATTACCAGGTTGTACAAGTTTGACAACTTTGGTTCATCAACTTTTTCATCAATTTTTGTTGCTCATAGCGATGACTTGAGCAAACTTTGGCATGAGCGATTTGGTCATCTAAACTATCACTCATTGCAACAACTATGTAATCAATAGATGGTGACTGGTCTTCCTCTTGTTTCATGCAGAGATGGTGTTTGTGTCGGTTGTGTTCTCAGCAAACATCATCGGGACAGTTTTGACAAACGTGCCTCTTGGCACGCCTCGGGTCCTTTGTAGCTTGTTCACAATGATTTGTGTGGTCCACTTTCTTCTCCTTATTTTTTTGGGTGAAAGTATTTATTAAATTTCATTGACGACTTTTCTAGACGTACTTGGGTTTGCTTCTTAAAACCCAAGAGTGGAGTTTTTGACAAGTTTTTGGCCTACAAGGCCCTTGTAGAAAAGCAATCTGGACATCAAATTCAAAGGTTAAGAACAGATAATGGAGGCGAATATGTGAACAATAATTTTACAAGATACTGCACTACACTGGGAATCCAAATGCAAAAAACTGTTCCATATGCACCACAACAAAATGGTGTTGTTGAGAGAAAGAACCACACATTAAAAGAAATGGCTAATTGTATGATCCAATCTAAGGGATTAACTCTAAAGTATTGGGCGGAAGCCATCAATTGTGCAAATTACATAGTAAATCGCACTCCCACAAAGGCTCTTTAAAATATAACACCGAAAGAAGCTTGGACTAAAAGTAAACCAGATGTAAGTCACTTTTGTGTATTTGGCAGTATAGCACAGGCTCACATTCCTGATGAGAAAAGGAAAGAATTGTAGCATAAAAGTGAGAAGTGTATATTTGTTGGTTATTCTGAAGATGTCAAAGGTTATAGACTTATTCAATCACATTGTAATGAAATTATTCTTAGAAGAGATGTTAAGTTTGATGAAAATCTCTTGGCCTGTGAGCCATCTTCGACGATTGTGCCTTCTTCGGCCTACAAGCCATCTTCGACGTTTGTGCCTTCTTATGATCTGGTTTCTTCTTCAGATGATGAAAGTGAGGATGAAAATACACCTCTGCCTGCTCACCCTCCTCCAGATGAGTCCTTTGAACCTGAATCAGCACGAGCTCCACCGCTTCCTAGATGGGTCTGTTCAACACGAGAAGCAGCTGGTGATCTTGTTGGTGATCCTTCAAATCAACATCAGATACGTTCACAGTTCCAGCAAGCCTCTTCTCTTTTGGCTCAAGTTTCAGAAACTCATGATCCAGAAACATTTGCAGAAGCTTCAGGTCATCCAGATTGGGATACAATAATGAATGAAGAGTATCATTCTTTAATGGAAAATGATACTCGGGATCTTGTACCTCTTTCAAAAGGAAGAAAAATTGTTAGATGCAAATGGGTCTATAGAAATAAGTATGCATCAGATGGAAGTGTTGAAAGACACAAGGCTCGGTTAGTTGCCAAAGGATTTTCCCAAGTTGAAGGAATTGACTATAATGAAACCTTTGCCCCTGTTGCAAAAATGAATTCCATCCTCCTTGTTCTTGCCTTTGCTGCCTCACATAAATGGGAGGTCCATCAGATGGATGTTAAATCTCCCTTCTTGCACGGAGATTTGCAAGAAGAAATCTACATGGAACATCCTTATGGCTATGTCCAAAATGAATCTAGCCTTGTTTGTCACCTCAAGAAATCTCTTTATGGTCTCAAGTAAGCTCCCCGAGCTTGGTATGCCAAAACAGATAGTTTTCTTATTGCCACTGGATTCTCTAAATTCCATTCTGATCCTAATGTCTATATCAAGAAAGTAGGAAGCCATCTCATAATTCGTGTCCATTATGTTGATGACCTTATCATTACTAGTAGTGACTCAAAACTTTTAAACCATGTGAAAACCAGCCTTAAAAAGAAATTTGAAATGACAGACTTAGGTTTTTTTCACTATTTCCTTGGCCTCCAAGTTTTGCAAACCAATGAAGGAATTTTTCTTTCCTAGTCTAAGTATGCTTGTGACCTTCTTCGTCGCTTTCACATGGACGATTATAAACCAACCCCTTCTCCCTTCCAGTCTGGAGTCAAGCTTTCTGCCACCTGTAAATCTCCTGAAGTTGATGCCACCCTATACCGTCAGTTAGTTGGTAGCCTCTTATACTTGACTCATACCCTTCATGATCTTTCCTTTGTTGTTGGTCTTATTGCTCGATATATGCAACCACCCCATGAAAGCCATTAGAAAGCATCTAAAATGATACTTTGCTATGTTCATGGTACAGTTTAGTTTGGGATACATTACAGTTCAGGGGGGACTCCTTTATTGGTTGGTTTCACTGATTCAGATTGGGTCGGCGACCCTGATGATCAGAAATCTACTACATGTTATGTTTTCAGTCTTGGTTCAAGACCTATCACTTGGGCCTATAAGAAACAATAGGCTATTGTACTTTCTTTAGTAGAATAAAAATAATGAGTAGCAGTAAACTCAAGTCAGGAAGCCTTGTAGCTTCGACAAATCCTTTCAGAGTTTGGATTCCAGCACCAGCATCCAACCAGCCTTTGGTTTGACAATCAGAGTGCCATCAAGCTCGCCAAATACCTAGTTCAACATCAGCATAGAAAAAACATCGAGCTACACATGCACTTCATCAGAAAGCTAATTCATGATCAAGTTATTGAAGTGCTCTTTTGCCCTATAGAAGATCAAGTTGCAGACATTTTCACAAAGTCTCTTACAGAAGTGAAGTTTTCCAAACTTCGATCTATGTTAGGAGTTCAAGAAGTTGTCATTAAGGGGGGATAGGATCTAATGCCTCCTTCCTTCTCCTATTGTGTCACTATTGTAAATCCTTCAATTCTATACCAAGTTGTTCTTAAGGGAGGATGTTAGGATATTTAGACACTTAGGAGTTAGTTAATATCTACTTGGTCTAAAATGTCGTTAGGTAAAAGTCTGTTTCTTAGTGTGTTTCTTTAGTATGCATTAGTTTGCATTTGTAGTTATGAAATTGGACAGTCACGATATGTTCCCAACATAGAGTGATCTGATGGTTCATACTCTCCTCGATCTTAATGACCATTGATCCATGTCTTAACACCCGATTGGTCCATGATCTCTATTTAAAGAGCATGGAGGGTCATTTATCGATGATCGATTGTGAGAAACTCTTTTGTAAAATCTCTCTGTAATCTTTTTCTTTGCATTAATAAACTACTCCAAGTGGCCACGTTGGATGGGGCCGTGGATGTTTCCCCGCAGGGGTTTTACCACGTGAAAACATCGGTGTGTTGATCTTTGATCTGGTTATGTGAGTGGTTACTGAAGGTGTTTGTCCTCTGTTCGAATACCTGTGTTGTCGAACAATTTGGGTGCAAGTTTCTGACGGTGTTCAACTTTGAGTGAAGTCTTCTTATAAGGTTGTAGTTGAAGAAACATCTGGTCCCCTTCAACAACATGTCATTCGGAACGACCTTGATCTGCTTTTTGCTTCGTGTGATTCTAAGCCATGACCAAATTGTCTTTGAGGAAACTAAGAATAGCCTCTCAGATAGTAAGATTTTTGTCAACCTCCTAAACCTTCAATACTCCTAGCATATATGAGAGAACCGATGGGGGGTTTTTCCATAGACTTATTCAAAAGGAATCATATGAGTAGTTGTATGGTAAGATGTGTTGTACCATCATTCAACTAGGGGTAACCATTGAGCCCACAGATCTTCCCTCTCATATGAAAAACACCTAAAATATGTTTCCAAACACTTGTTGACAACTTCAGTCTGGCCATCCATCTGGGGTGATAGGAAATGCTAAGATGCAATTGGGTGCTCTGTAGCTTAAACAATTCTTGCCAAAAATTGTTGCTAAAAGTGGGGTCTCTGTCAGAGACAATAGAATTAGGCGTGTCATGAAGCTTGAATATATTATCCATGAAGATTTGAGCCACTGTGGTGGCTGTGAATGGGTGTTGAAGAGCACAAAAATGAGAATATTTGGAGAGACGATATACGACCACCATGATGACTGACTTATTTCCCGATTTAGGTAATTCCACAATGAAATCCATAGAAATATCTCACCAAAGAAAAGGGGGAATCAAAAGCGGTTGGAGTTTGCTCGGAGCTTTGACATTTTTCCCCTTGTTAAGTTGAAAGACCTCACATTCATCCACAAAGGTGTGGATGTCCTATTTTATACCATCCTAGAAAAAAGAATGTTTGACCTGTTCATAGGTTTTGGTAAACCATGAATGCCCTATTGTGAGTGAGGCATGAATTTCAGAAAGCACTGTGGATTTAAGTTGTGATTACTTGCATAAATAAAAACGGTCTTTGTAGCTAAGCTCTTCATTGTGCCAAGAGTACCCTGGAGAAACTGAAGAATTGTGTTACAATTGGTGGAGAATGCGAGAAATTTTGGGGTCTTACAACCATTCTTGATGAACAGCTTGGAGCCAATTTGGTACAATAAAGGAGAGGGGAAAAACGGACCCATCTTATTCATATTTCGGGGAAAGAGTATCAACCATGACATTTTCCTTTCCCTTCTTGTAAATGACCTCATAATAATAACCAAATAGCTTGGTCACCCATTTTTGTTGCATCGGGCATGAAATTCGTTGTTCTAGGAAATACTTGAGACTCTGATAATCAGTTTTGATTTGGAATTGTTGACCCAATAAATAAGTACGTCAGAGATCCAAAAATGAAAAATAGCTATCATTTCCTTTTCATAAATGGATTGGCCCAAATGTCGCTCAGAAAGTTTTTTTCTAGTGAAGGCCAAAGGCTTGGCATCTTGCATGAGGATGGCTCCAATTCCTTTCTTGTAAGCATCACATTCCAATACAAATGTCTTTGTGAAGTATGGAAGTGCTAGGATAGGGGTCGATCACATAGCATATTTCAAGGCTTGGAAGGCATGATCTGCAACTAAAGTCCAAGTGAAAGCATTCTTTTTAGGGAGAGAAGTGAGAGGAGCTGCAATTTTTCCATAATTTTGAACTTCTTATAATAGTTTGTTAAACCCAAAAAACCACGTAAGATATTAAGAGTTTTAGGGTGAGTCCAATCCTGTAGACATTCAATTTTCTTAGTATCCACTTAGACACCATCCTTGCCGACAATATGAACAGGGTATTCCACTTTTGAGGCACCAAAGGAAAATTTAGATTGTTTGAGGAAAAATTGGTGCTTAGAGAGTAGTTGGAGAACTTGATTCACATGGGAGAGATGGGAGGGCCAAGTTTTACTATAGATGAGAATATTATCAAAGAAACTAAGACAAAATTACGGAGAAAAGGACAAAAGAAATGATTCATAAGACTTTGGAAAGTGGAAGGATAATTACACAATCCAACGAAAATTACCAGGAATTCATAATGACCCTCATGAGTGAGAAATGTAGTTTTGGGAGTGTCTTCATCTTTCATATGAATCTGGTGGTAGCTAGAACGTAGATCTAGTTTGGTGAAGTATTGAGAACCACTCAATTCATCCAAGAGGTCATCAATGATAGGAATGAGGAATTTGTCTTTGATTGTGAGTTTGTTGAGGGCACGTAAATCATGACACATGTGCCAAGTACCTTCTTTCTTGAGTACCGTGAACACAGGGGAAGAATAGGGGCTAGTATTGGGATAGATAACACTGGCTTCTAGTAATTCATGAACAAATTTTTGAATTTCATTCTTTTGGGAAAAGGGCTAACGATAAGGCCAAACATTGGGAGGAAGACTTCTCGGGATGAGAGGGATGGAATGATCATGGACTCCACAGGAAGGGGGATATTCTTTGGGAGTGGTAAAAACAACTTGGTGGCAGGAAAGGATAGATTGGAGTTCAGGATGCACAAAAGGTGTCTCAATAGAATGAATGGACTGGAGTTGGGATATAATGCTCGAATGACATTTTTTGAGGAGATTTTCCATGTGATGGGAACTAATGATCTCAGGGGATCCTATTGTAATGCCTTGGAACTTATACATGGTTAAGTCCTTAAAATCCATGAGAATGGGGCCTAGAGTGTGTAACCATTAAGCATCAAGAACAATGTCATAAACACCCATGTCTATAGCAAACATATGGGATTTCAGGTGATACTGAACAATTTGGAGTTCCACATTTTCACATCTTCCCCCACATTTCATGGGACCTCCATTGACAATCATGATTTGAAAATTATTGACGACACAGATGTAACAATTGACTTCTTGGGAAATGTGGCAATGAATAAAATTATGGGTGCTAACAATGTCCACAAGCATGATGACTTTCCTATTTTTTGTGTAACCAATTAATTTGAGAGTCTGGGGAGTAGAGAAGCCAGTGAGGGCATTAAGTGAAATCACCAAGTCAATGTATGGTGGATCAGAGGGTGGGGTCAAATCAAATGGTGATGGTAGTTCCTCCATAGGTGGAACAACAACATCTTCTTTAGAAATATCCTTAGTCACAACCATAAAAATATTATGTTTCTTACACTTGTGCTTGGGAAAATATTTGTCATCACAATTATAACAAATACCCTTGAGTTGACGTTCAACCATTTTATCCTTGGTTAATTTATGGATCTTGAGTGGAGTTGCAGGAGGGGCATAATTGGTGGGTTTAGGGCGGGGAGGAAAGGAGGGTTTGCGGGTCTGGGAGGATACAATATTTTGTGCTTCCTTGGCTCATTGGGTAGCTTCCAAACAAGTTTGGGGGCATTCCATGAGAACATGGGCACAAATTTCATCTTTGAGGCCACTGATAAAGAATTCCCTAAAGAAAGCATCTGACATGCCCTTTGTTATGAAATCTGAGTGCTCAAATGTGGTAATAAAGTCTTCCACTATCCCAGGATGCTTTAACTTGGTCAAATGACCTAAATGGTGGGTGTCAGAGTTAAAGTGGTCATAAAGTTCAGCCACAAACTGTGTCCAAGCAAAATACCCTTGGCGTGATGTTTTTCGCCATTTCCTCCATTGTCGTCATTTTGGATCTAGATGTAGGAAACCATAATGAATATTGGCTAAATCATCTGTAATTCCATGCAAAGAGAAATGATGTTCCATTTGGGTGACCCAACATGTGGGATCCGATCCATCAAATTTGTTCACCTCAATGCTGGGAGGGTGGAGGTCTCGAGAAAAGTGGGCAGTATGAGGACCTTGGTAATGGGAATATTCATGGTCATCCTGATAAGATGGTTGTTTAGAAGAGGAAGGGTTCTGGGAATGGCCCATGAAGTATTCAAAGGTGGATTTGAGGTCTTCGAGGTCTTTGAGGTGTTTGATGTAGGAACATTGTCCCTTGAGGATCTCAATAGCTAAATTGATTAAGCTAAGGTTGGAATTGATATTCTTGATGTCTTCCTGGTTCTGGTGGGTGTCAACAATCAAGGTATCAAATTCTTTGGCTCGAGTGATAGCCATTTGGAAAAATTGGCAGGAAAATGGTATAGGGGAAACAAAAGGGGTCTAGATGGGTGGGTGGGACCACTGAGAAGAATAGCGTCAAATGATAGGTACTGCTACAATCAGGGAGAAAAGGGGGATCCAATGGGATAGGGGCCAAATAAGGGTTTCAGAGAAGGGTTGGGTCCACAAAAACAATTGTGTTAAAAATGATAATTATCACTGGAATCGGGGAGAAGAGAGGAACCCAATGGGATACGTCCCAAATAAGTGTGTTGGCGGGACTACTATACCTTTTTATTTTTACTCATGTGGAGTTATACTCCGACATGAATAATACTGCAGTGGAAAATGCCCAAATTCTTAATAGGAAGAAATGTGTAGTAATTTCGCAACCAGAATGCAGAAGGCATAGTTGTATGACAATAGAACTTATTTGTTCTATTTTTGTTTCTGTCCCTAGGGGTAGGATATTTAGGGTTTCTATAGACAAGGGTTTTCCCTGTGCTACAACTCTTTGATATACGTGCAGGGTGAAATAGTAGTACTCCACAGAATATCTCAGGGAAAGAACTAAGGAGGCTAGACCATGCCCTTAGCCATACTACCCGACTACCCAGGTACTAGAGAGTATCTTCTTGAGTGTTGTTCTCAGTGGAACTATAACAGTCAGGCGACCGATTGGTTTATCTATGGAGGGTTTTAGGAGATCTACGTCGATCCGTATACAGGTGTTGTCTGATGTGCTACCACTCGAAGGGGTACCAATATGGGTTACAAGGGTGGCCAATAGATGTGATCTTAAGTACCTCTTGTATTTCCTACATGTATGACTCCCCAACCATGGTTTTATGCGCGTAACGATAGATCTTTGTAGCTTTAAGATGTCAGAATATGTCTCTACCCTGGAAAAATTTAACCCGCAATTTTTTGCCAAGGAAGGTGCTCTGATACCACTTGTAGTATTTGAAATATAAAATAATATGCAGAACAAAAATATTTTAGCATAGAAATGACAAAGAAACAATGATATAACCAAAAAAATACCAGAATAACACAAGAAATAGCACCTTGATTAATGATAGCAATGTTCACTTTCCTCTTCGAGGGGGAAAACTCCAGCAGAGTAGAGATCTATTACAATAATCGCCAAGACAAGATTTCTCATACCCTCTATTCCTATTTATACTAAATCTATCTATCCAAAATAACAATCTAGGGAAGATCCTTCTAGAAGCGAAAACTTCTATTAGGTCTTCTTACATTTGAATTATTCCTTCTTATTGCTAGGCCTTATTAATATTGGCCTTTGTTACATGGAATTATATTATTCTACCTACGTGAGAGGTTAGAGAGGTTAGGTCCCTAACATAACATGGTTATATTTTCTATTTATTAAAATGGTCGATTATAGATAAAAAATTAACTTCTCCCTTTTTTTTGATACATAGGAGAAGAATGCTAGATATTCTAGTATAAGTTGGCTAAACATACCATCTAGAATTCTCTTCAACATCTACTTTTGTAATTTTATTTTATGTAATAAAATTACTTGACATTTTTCCTTAAAAAAAAAAAAAAATATGTACTAGATAGCATGTATTCAAGAAAGATGAGGTTCTTTCAATACTCCATAGGGTTTAAGTTTACATGTTCTATTGTCTCTCTGATTCAATTTATTTATGTAAGATTCAAATCAATAGTAAAAAATGTAGTTTGAATAATTAGATATAGGTTTACCATTGAAAACAATGCAAAGTTATTTATAATGGGGACGTGTCCCAAAAGTTGGATCATTAAATTTCGGTAGGGAGTTGGGAGGATTTGACTTTTCATTTCTAATAGTAGTGGTGAACTTTTCCCATTTCTATGGCGTCACTTAATTGTGTTTTGGATGGATCCTAAATTACTAAAAGTATATTTAACTCACCAAATTCTAACATGGGATTCATGGGTAAGTGCATTTTGCACCTATTTAGTCTTCTTCAATCAATAATAAATTAGAATAAAAGTGCAACAAGTTCACCATTTCCAATGAACACTCGACCTTCTTTTATAAAAAAAAAAGTTTGTTTTGTATTAAGGAGTACATGGT
>ML782145.1:233807-244962 GCA_009831015.1 Picea engelmannii | reverse complement strand
TTTTCATTAGCCGAGTTTAGTTTTACCAACTCCATAACCCAATTTATATTTCACATCAGAAAATAAAAATTTTGAAATTTATAATGATTTTCTTAAAATAATTAAATAATTTTTCCTCACTAGTAGAGTTTAGTTTTACCAACTTGGTAAGCCAATTTATATATCATATTAGATAACAAAAGTGTGATGTTATAAAATTCCAAATTTCCTTCTTTATATTATGGTGAAGGTGAAAGACACAAGAATGTTAGAAGGAGGGTAGGATTAATTCAAAGTACCTATTAAAGATAGTCCTTCCACTATAGATATAATAAGGGAGGAGGAAGTTAGAGAAGAAGAGATCACCATAGAAACTATTGGGAAAGTGGAGAAACCTAAAACACACACCAGTGATGCTGAGTCAATTATATCTACTAGTTAATTTAAAGTGGTTCTTCAAGTTTTGATAATTTTTTTCACATATTTAAAGTTAATTAGAGTGTTAAAATTAAATTTTAAATTAAATTTTATTTTATTAGAGTAACTTTGAATTGTACTTTTAGATTTGACTTTCAATTTGATACTCATTAAAACATAGTTTTTCCATAATAAATCAATGGAATAGTCCAATTTTTTAAGTATCCCTTGAACAATATTCTATCTTGGGAAAAGGATTTCGAATTTTTGCAAAGTATTTTGTAGAGAAAGTAAAAAAACGTTGATTGAAATTCATACATACACACAAAGTTTTTCTCATGCTTCTTGAGTTGATCTACCTCTCTGTCACTACCTCCATCCCTTCTACCCCTGTGTCCCTGTCTGTACTCAAACCCTATCCCTATCTACCCTTGGGCCCCTACATATACTCGATTTCTAGCTCCCTTTGTGCCTCCTATCCTAAAATGGAAAAGTTAAATTTATTTTAACAAAATATTCTCGACCAACAAAGGTGAGAGTCGAAGTATTCTTATGTTTTGTTATGGTTAATGGTAATTTTATTCAATCATGTTGTTAGTAGTGTTGTACAATTATGTCATGTGTTTTTTCTTTATTTACTATTGTCATGTCATGTTTTAGTACATAGTGACACAATTTTATTAATTATGTATTAGTGCTAAAAAATATCCCAAGTAACCATCATCTTTATTGAAGTCTATTTTATTCTCTTTAGTGGTTCATTGATTCACAAAATACTTTACATATCGCTAAGTTGCTTGCCCTATAAATCGCTCATGTCTAACACACATACTTTCATGTTCAATACTCATTATCGAACAATAGTTGTGTTATAATTTCATTTTGTGCATGCAATGTAATTACACCAAGACATGAAACCACATGTGACCCATAATAACCATGTTAACCTTCTAGTTGGAATGTGTAGAGTAATTATGTTGGGATACAAACCATGCACAGGGTAAATAAACCATGCAATTATTCCACACTATATATGCCACATAAGCCAATACAAGATCTTAGCCAACATATACCTTGACAACCCAACAACTCCTTATTGTACCCATCACAAGGCATAACGTATAGCATTGAATTGTTGGTTAACTACTTATAAGTTTGGGTGTTGACCATAACCATCCGTTCCTTTGCAAAGTGTTGACCATAAATATTGTAGGTTCCTAATGTGGTTTTCTTCCTCAATATGATGTAACACTTTTTAAGCACGCTTTGCAAAGTTTTTCTCTTACTGCTTGAGCTTCTATTTTATCTCTTTTGGAATTGAGCAATGGATGTGCAATGGTTGTATTTGTATTTTTTTCAATCATAGTCATAGTTAGAGGAAGACCTTAGTTTTGATGGCAGGCACAAACTGAGGTTTTCCACCTTTATGCAAAATCACCACACTTATTTTAACTTTGACCCTAAAAACTAGCCCTATGCAAAGTGCAATTCATATTTTCAAGTATAAAAAGTTTGGTTGAAATTCATACATACATACAAAGCTTTTCTCTTAGTTATTAAGTTGCTCTTTTATCTTTTTGGAATCAGGCAATGGATGTTATAATCCAAATGAAGAGGAAAAACCCTTGTTAAAAGCCAAATGAAGAAGAAAATATTCAAGAAAAATTATGCATATCGATTTGGATTCATGGGATTTCTTTAGATTGCATAATTTGCCTTCATGGGATTTCTTTAGATTGCATCTTTGAATATTTCTCATCTTCAATATTGAAATACCATGTCTTGTTGATGTATTATGCATCCTTTTCATTAATTTTTCATCCTTTTAGAGTCTGCATAAGTATATTAGTGTCTACATTAGTATCTTTGTAACATCTGATTTGTTTCCTTAGATTACATTTATTCTCTCTTGAATGTCCTTGCAGTGATATTTTGCATCATAATTACATCTTACTAGGGTCTTAGGGTCTCCTCAGTGTCTTACAAGCATCTTCATAGCATCCTGCTTGCATTATTTTTTCATCCTAGGTGCCACATATGTGTCTTAATTATGTTGTTTTGAGTCATTTTAGCATCCTATGTGTCTCATCAATGTCCTTGTTGCATCCCAATAGCATCTTAGTTGTGTCCTTATAGTCTTATTTGTCCCATTAACAATTTTAATTATATTATAATTCTTGTATATTGCTCTAACCATCCATGTTTATCTACAATACTAAAAGGAGGTCAATCTCCAAATCCACTCTCACACATGTTTTTGCAATAAGGGGTCGGTTTTTCAAAACACTGGTTCAGAAAATTCTGGTTAGTGTTCTCATGTTGGCCTTGGATAAACACACTTGTAGGAGCTTATAGAACTCAATTATGTTGCTTGGTTTAGATTTTATGCCCCTGGGATAAATTTTCAATGTGTCCCTGAGTGGCTTCAAGAAGCAAGTTCCAACTCGCCATAAAACTCTAACCAAGGCTCAGATGGATGAACTGTCAATTGTGTTGAACTCTTGAGACTAGATTATATCTAGGGGGAAGCTTCTCTGGTGACCATTTCCAATAAAATGATTTATTCAATGATTGATGGAACTAGGATTTTGCTCAATAAGGGACAATGCAATTTTTGCACTAGGGGTCAATTTTAAAAAGTACTATCTTAGGTGATTGTGGGTAGTGTGATCATGTGGGCCTTGGAAAAACACAATTGTAGGATATTATAGAACTCAATTTTACTACTTGGTTTGGATTTTATTCCCTTGGACTAAATTCTCAATATGTCCATGAATAGCTTCAGGAAGCGAGCTCATGCAACTTGCCATAAAATCTAAAAAAGGTTTGAATGGATGAACCATCGATTGTGTTTTCTTATTAACACTGGATTACAACTAGGGGAACCCCTCTTCTATGACTTTGTTTCCTAAAAAATGTTTTATTCAATGATCTCCAAAACTAGGGTTTTTCTCAGTAAGGGACAATGCAATTTTTTTCACTAGGGGTCAATTTTGAAAAACAATGGCTTGGGTGATTGTGTATATCATGATAATGTTGGCCTTCACCAAACATACTTGCAAGAGATTATGGTACTCATTATGCTACTTAGTTTGGATTTTATACCCCTAGACCAAATTCTCAATATGTCCCTAAATGGCTTCAGGAAGTGAGTTGCAACTCACCATAAAACTCTAATCGGGGATTGGATGGATGAATAGTCAATTGTGTTGGAATATTGTCACCATATTATAGCAAGGGGAACCCCTCTCATGTGACTTCATTTCTCAAAAAATGTTTTATTTGATGATCTATGGAACTATGGTTTTTCATAGTAAGGTACAATGCAATTTTTTCACTAGGGGTCAATTTTGAGAAACACTAGCTTTGATTGTGGGTAGCATGCTTACCTTGGCCTTGGACAAACACACTTAAATAAGATTACATAAATCATTTTTGTTTTTAAATTTGGATTTTATGCGCGTCCACCCAATTCTCAATATCTCCCTAAATGGCTTAAGGAAGCAAGTTGCAACTCACCATAAAACTCTAATTGGGGCTGGGATGGATGAAAAATAAATTACATTGGAATAGTGACACCAAATTACAACTAGGGGAACCCCTCTCCCGTGACTCCATTTCTCGGAAAAAAAGGTATTTGATGATCTCTAAAACTAGGGTTTTGCTCAATGAGGCACATTTTAATTTTTTCACTAGGGGTCAATTTTGAAAAACATTAGCTTGGAAAATCGTGGTTAGAGTACTCACTTGGGCCTTGATGAAACAAACTTGCAGAATATTATGGAACTCAATTTTTCTACTCAATTTGGATTTTATGGCCCTGAACAAAATTTGACAATATGCCCTTGAATGGATTTAGAAAGCAAGTTGTGATAGCCATAAAATTATAATCAGGTCTCAGATGGATGAACCATAAATTGTGTTGGATTCCTAACACTAAATTACATCTGGTGGAACCCCACTCCTATGACTATGGTGGTCAAATTTTTTTGTATTCAATGATCTCTAGAACTAGGTCTTTTCTCAGTAAGGGACAATGCAATTTTTGCACTAGGCGTCAATTTTGACAAAACAAATGGCTCAGATTATTGTGTGTAGAATGGCCACCTCAGAATTGTAAAAACACTTACAAGAGATTACAAAACTCAATCATGTTTATTAGTTTGGATTTTATTCCCTCAGACCAAATTCTTAATGTGTCCCTCAATGGATTCAAGAAGTGAGTTGAAACTTGCCATAAAACTCTTGCTCCATTTTGAAAAGCACTTGCTCGAGTGGTTGTGAATAACATTCTCATGTTGGCCTTGTCCAAACACACTTGTAGATGCTTAGAGAACTCAATTATGTTGTTTTTTTGGATTTTATGTCCCCAGACCTAATTCTCAATATGTGTTTAAATGGATTCAGGAAGTGAGTTGCAACTCACCATAAAACTATAACCAAGTCTTGTATGGATGAATCATCGATTATCTTGAACTACTGATAGTGATTTATAGCTAGGCCCACACCTCTCTCGTGTCTTTGTTTCTCAAAAAATGTTTTATTTTATTATCTATGGAACTAGGGTTTTGTTGAGTAAGGGACAATGCAAGTTTTCCACTATGGGTCGATTTTGAAAAACACTATCTTGGAAAAATTTTGGTAGTATGATCACCTTGGCCTTGGCCAAACATGCTTGCATAAGCTTGTATAACTCAATAATGCTGCTCAATTTGGATTTTATGCCCCGGACCAAATTCTTAATGTGTCCATGAATGTATTTAGAAAGTGAGTTGCAACTCACCATAAAGATATAACTAGGGATTGTATGGATGAATTGTCGATTGCATTGGATTCCTGGAACCAAAGTATATATGGGGGAACTCCTCTCCTATAGATATATTTCCCATAAAAACATTGGCTCATTCAATTGTGAGTAGTGTGCTCTTGTTGGCCTTGGCCAAAAACACTCGCGATATCTTACAAAACTCAATTATGCTAATCAGTTTGGATTTTATGCCCCCCTCCCCCCAGATGAAATTCGACAATATTTAGAAACAAGGTAAATACAAGATAATAGTATGGCTCGACATACTAAAAGTTATAAAAGTTCCTATGGGTCATAGGGTGCTTTTTATATTTCTCCTTATGAAGACAAATTTTGATGTTGTGCTGGTGGATGCATGGAATTCATTGTCAAGAAGGCCCTTGCAATCTAACTAGAAGGTGATCCATCATGACAAAGAGAACAAATACAAAGTACAACATGATGGGAGGAATAATTTTTTAAAACCATGGAAAGAGGAAGGGATGTATGAAATATCATATTTGTCTCTTTTAACAATGGGTTACAATATAGAATACTAAGTAAAGGATAAGTTTCTTATGTGCAATGCCCAACTAAAGAAAGGGAACCTAAATTGTGTAAAATTCCACAAGGAGTGCAAACATAATTGTTAGATTACTTGGATCTAACTCCAATAAAATTACCAATAGGTTTAAGTAATTTGTGAGGAATTACAATATGCCATATTGTCTTGGTCCTAGGATCAAAACTTCATAATCAAGCTACCTACAAGTTATCTCAACAATAAACTTAGGAAATGAGAAGGAAACATTTTTGTTTGGTATAGAATGGATTCATAAAGGAGGGCATGAGTCCTTATAACATTGTCTCTACTCTAACATAAGAGAGGAAAAAAATGGACAATGTGCATGGACTCTAAAAATATCCACAAGATCATAGTGAAGTACCAATATCCATTACCTAGAATTGATGACATATTAGATTCTTAGGTGGTGAAAAAACATTTTCCAAAGTGGATTTGAGGAGTGGTTACCATAAAAGATGAATTCAAAAAGGTGATGAATGGAATATAGGGTTCAAAACCAAGGATCTCATGTACATTAAGAAGTTTGTCTTAATTTACCATGACAATGCAATTTTTGCAATAGGGGTCGATTTTTCAAGAAACTAGCTCAAGTGGTTGTGGGTAGCATGCTCAAGCGGTCCTTTTTCAAACACACTTTAAAGAGCATACCAAAACTCAATTATTATAGTCAATTTTTATTTTATGACACCAAAACAAATTCTCAATGCGTCCTTGAGTGACTCTAGGCAACGAGTTTCAATTCTCCATAAAACTCTAACTGAGGCTATGATTGATGAACCTTCAATTGCATTGGAATCCTCACATTGAGTTAAGGATAGGGGAACCCCTCTCTTGATACTACATTTCATGGAAAATGTTTTATTCAACAATATGTGGATATGGGTTTTTTCTAATTAAGGGACAAGGAATTTTTTGCACAAAGTGGTTGATTTTTCAAAATAGTGTTTTGGGAGATTGTGGGTGGCGTGCTCACATGGGAATTAGAAAAAAACAATTGAAGGAGCTTATGAAACTCATTATCTACTCGGTTTGGATTTTATTCCCTCGAACCAAATTCTCAGTGTGTCCCAGAGCTATGGTTTTTCTTAGTAAGGGACAATGCATTTTTTGCACAAAGGGGTCAATTTTGAAAAATGTCGTCTCAGGTGATTGTAGGTGGTGTGATCACATGGGACTTGGACAAACACACTTGTGGTAGATTATGGAACTCAAATGTATTTCTTAGTTTGTATTTTATGCCCCTGACCAATTTTTCAATGTGTCGATGAGTGGCTTTAGGTAGTGAGTTGCAACTCACCATAAAACTGTAATTGGGGATCGTATCAACACACCATTCATTGTGTTGGAATCTTGACACTAGATTATAGATAGGGGAACCCCTATCCTATAATTCCATTTCCAAAAAAATAATTATTTGAGAATATATGGATATTGGATTTTTCTCAGTAAGGGACATTGCAATTTTTGCACAATGACCACCGAAGAGCCAAACAAGATAGGAATGTGATGGGATACCATGATTATTTTTAACATGTTATCTTCAAATTTATTTTTTAATAACCATGAAATGTAGACCTCATTTTTTGGATCATTCAGGTATCCTTTCTATGTCCTAGAGGAAAATTTTGAAGATGTTTGAACAAATTGCTCACTTGGGAGGCTTGCTAGCCTCTCAAGCCAGTGATGTGTCTCTATAGAGGAGATCATTGGTTATGAATGGTAGTAGATCCCCTAAGTTCCCAATATTGACTTTTATCTTTGACATGGGAAATATTTTACTTTCTTTGGTAAATTCCTAAGAAGCCCATCACTCACTTTGTAACCTTGTAGATGCTCTTAATCAGTGCAACAATATTCCAAGCATCCAAACCAAGTGATTGAGAGATATGTGAGGAAACCCATGGATTTGTTGAAGGGTTGAGATATATGTGTGAATCAAACTCCAAGCTTGTGAGTTATATACCAAGCTTCCAAGATTGTGTCCTTCAAGAGGGTTTCTTCAAGATTCAATCTTTGTGAGAAGCAAATTTCCAACCATATTTGCTAGTATAAGTTTTTATTGCATATTTGTAAGTGAAGAAGAAAAATAAATTTAAATCCATTCATACATCAAAGATTTGTAAGAGAAATAAGAAATTGATCAACCTACATACTTCACATAATATTAATACTCCATATATTAGCTTGGTTAATATATGGAGTACATGGTATACTATGTACCCCTATATTAACCAAGTCAACATAATATATGGGGTACACCCATTAATACAGGGAGTACATGGTATACCCTATACATTAGAAAAAGGTTGATATAATATATAAGATGCACCCCATATATTATACCATGTGCCCCATATATTAGCCAATATAAGCCCTTAGCTAATATATTGGCATGTGGAGTATTCTTAGATATTCCACATATATTAGGATATGGAGTATGCATATTATGTTAGTCATATTACATGAAATAGGTGGGTTATATATATATATATATATATAATTTAAAAAATGTAAATAATATGTATAACTTAATTATTATGTTTATGAATTTTGAATTAGTATTTAATTTCTATATATTGAAAAAAACTTTACTTTATTAGTGCATCTATATTATATTTAAAAGTAATTTATAAGAATTTTTCTCATTATGAGTACTTTACTTGCAAGACTACCAAGGTTAACTATGGATTGTCATCCACCATTTAGAATGTGACAAATAAGCATTTTTAACTCAAGAAATGCCAACTCATTCCTTGGGGATGATTTCATCCTCTAAAATGCGATTGATTCTTTTAAAGTTGATTTTGATAGTACATTTTTGTTTTGAAACCCATTTTTTACCTCAAAATTTCCCTAATTAGCAAGGAATTGATGGCTTAGATAAATCTTGGGAAAAGATTGAAGTTGTGTTTGGTAAAACAATGTGATTTGATCCCACCAAATAAAAAAATGGTTAATGAATTTAAGTCCCAATCATTTCCTTTCATTGGATATTATTTATCTAAGTTCAAATCACTTAGACTTTTATGTAAAGACTATCAAATAGATGTGAAGGATGTTGGATTACTGAGAGGGGGGGGGGTGTGAATCAGTAATAGTGCAATTATAATCCTTTTTATCCAAATAGATCCAAGTGTTATATCAAAGTAGTATTATTATCCAATAATGAGAAATAAGAAAAGAACAATGACACACATACACAGTACACCAGTGTTTTACGTGGAAATCCAAATCGGGAGAAAACCACGAAATGTTTTTTCTTATATGTCTTGAAGAATTACATTCATTGGAAGCACCAACTTCCTTTGTTTTCCAGCTGCAACTAGAAGGAGGATCCAAACCCCTAGATTCTCAGGCTACAACCTGAGAGAAGCTCCAACTCCCCAATTCTCTGGCTACAACCAGAAGGAGGCTACAACCCCCTATGTTCTCCAGCTACAACCACCTGTCCTTGCCCCATCCTGCCACCCTGAAGTAGAAGTAGAATGATAGAACCACCGCCAACCTGTCACTGTGAGATATACCACTGTAAACCTGTACCAATAAATTTGAACCATGCATCAACTTGTACCTCAACCTGTACCATAAACAAGTGCATCAACCATGCACCAACCTGTACCAAATAACCTATAATCAACCTGTACCATAAACAAGTGCATCCAACCATGTACCAAGTATGTACCAATCATGTGCCAACTAATCATCACTATAACTCATCAATATGTACCAACATCATCAACTATACACCTCATGTATGTGACAACTCATCAACTATACACCTCATGTATGTGCCAACTCATCAACTACTTGTCTCAGCCATGTACTCAACATGTACCTCAACCAAAATCCCTCATCAATTTCATCATCCAAATATGATTTATAGCTCTGTAATAGACCTGGTGTATATGATCACATTCCTACAAACCTTCCTTAACTTTAACAACAAGAGGCTATCATTTTCATCAAACTTTTCTTTAGTCTCACATGCCTAGTTTTGGATTAGTCAACAACCCTAACTTGAATTAATCATAACTTTGTACCTGTAATGTATAAATATATGAAACTGATACAAAATGTTCTTCAATGTGCTTTATGCAATTCTTCCAGGTGTCACTACTTGGAACCTCTTAGAAAAGGAGTTATAGTAAAAATGACATACCTTCCTGAATTATGGATTATTCTAGAGAGCGACCTTGTAGAGCATGCCCCACAAAAAATATTTGTTGAATTGATTTGAAACTGTTAAAAAGAATACTAAAGACTGTATCATAACCAACACAATTGGTTTCACTGAATTTGGATCAGTTATGAAGAATTTATGATTTTTTTACCCGAAGCACCTGTGTTTGACTAGTTTCAGGACTAGCCACAAACCCTATTTTCCACAGAGTGTAACTCCAAAAATACAATGACCCACAAGATGAATTTTTTACCAAAGATACTTGGATATGTTTTCTCAATGGCATAGCAATTTTACGGTCTGAATCATTATACGAAACAAGTTATAGCGAAAATGGTGAGATGACCTGTAAATAACGTACCTTAGAAAACACCATCAAAAGAATTTATCCTTCCTTGCATTTCGGCCTTATTTTCTTCACCTCCCTCAGAATTTTGGCTTATATATCCTTGGTTACCTTAGACACCTATAGATATTCAATATTCTCAAGTGTGTTTAAAATGAGAGAGCCTTTCCTCTTATTTATACTCTCCAAATAGCTTCCTTAAAAACATCTTCTAGGCCACTTGGCCCCACTTTCCTTATTTTAGGGTTAACCCACTTCTAATTTCTCCATTAAATTTATTATTGAAATAATTTATTTTGTATTCACTTTGAATTATAATACACTCATTACTTCACTTTATTATTTACCTTTTAAAATTTCTTAAACCACTTTGACTACTTTGACCTTTTGGGGCTTCTAGATGACATATGAGGGTCCTCCAACTTCGTAAGGCCATAACTCTCAAACCGTGAGGAGTTATGTGACGTTCCACATACCATCAGAAATGGAATGACATGTACTATCCATATAGAATAGTATATAGCGAAAAATATATCATAACTCATACCGTTATCCATCAAACAAACTTGGGTCCATTACCCAAACTTGGGGTCTCCAACTTCTCATGGCCATAACTCTCTAACCTTGAGGAGTTATGTGATGTTCCACATACCACCGGAAATGGAATGACAAGAACTATCCATCTAGGATAATTTACCTGATAAATTCATTGTCCTTCATCTCATTATTCCACAATTAAGCATGGGTTCTCTTACTCCGCAAAGCGTCTTCCCGTGAGGGCTTTCACCATAAGGGGACCACTTTGGAGTTCATCCATATTTACTTCTTATCAACCATGACAAGACAATAATGAGTCATATT
>ML782145.1:188616-204711 GCA_009831015.1 Picea engelmannii | reverse complement strand
CAGCGAATTTTAAATATCCTCCAATACGCCAGATGTCGGAGAAATAGTTATCAATTGTAATTTTCCCGTCTAACTTGCAGTGCGATTTGTTTGAAGAAAAATTGACATGTGTCTAGTGGTGTAACTGTTTTCTATTTTTAGAAAATAGGGGTAGAGCCCGCATCTTTGCAAGGCTGGGGGGATTTTTCATTATAAATACACTTGTAAAAGATAGAATGAGGGTTCGATTGGGCATAGTAGGAGAGTCTCGACCTGTTTGAGTGAGGTTTTCAGCAGTAAATGTATTTCTGATTGGCTGAACCTGTGTGAGAGGTTGAGACCTGAGTTTGTAATTTTATCTGTTGGAGCTGAGGGCTGTATTTTAGCCAGAGAACTTCTCTGTAATTTTTAATGATCTACCAGTGATGGGCCTGTTTCTTTTACAGGATTCTTGTGTGGTGATATTGGTGGAGTTTCTTCTTTGTTAATGTATTTCCTGTCTTCTTCACAATTTGTTTTCAATTCTTATTATCAGAAGGAATGTTATAGAGGCAGAATTTATTAGCAGATACTCTGCCTCTCATATTTTGATGATCTTTATGTTTTCTGCGAAAGCTTAGTTCAAGAATTCTTAGCTGCTCCTGTGCCTGGCTTTTTCCTTCTCTTTTTTTCCTTAAACCGACGCCATCATAACTTGATTCGATCCAATATTGCTGCTACCTTGCCCTGTGAAAGGATTTTTTCCAAATCTGAGAACTAAATCACCTTGTTTAAAACGCAGACCCCATTTTCCCAATGGCCCTCCTTGCTGTCCCAAACTGACCATTTAAAAATCAAAACCAAAACCCTATACTTTTATAGCTAGCCTAAAACCCATCCTTTACAAACCAAGCTAAATCTAAAAGAGAGATCCCTCTCTGAGTCTTGGAGGGCTAGATCCAAGACTCGAAGTGGTTCGAGGTTACCTCTGTGTTTGCCTCAGCAGCCTTAGGAAAATTACAGAGCACTAACACAGTCAGTGCAAGATAAAGCCTATACTATTTTTGAAGAACTTGAAGGACAAGGATCGTAGCTAGACCAACTAGTTGCAACAGTGGAATAGCACCGGGAAGGGCCTGTTACTAAGAAAGTGATTCAGGATTTTTTCGAGCAGGAAGCTCTAGTGAAGCAACAAATCAAGGAAACTCAAGCTAATATCAAGGCCTTTGAAGCAGTGTCCCCCAGATCTGAGTGATTCGGGATGAGTCACAGGTGAGTGTTGGGGAACTATTGGCCCTCAACCAAGTTTTGAGGAAACATTGGTCATATTTGACCATTTTTGGGACTTCGACAGGCTGGTTGAAGATGGAGCACCCAGGCAGTGTGAAGATTGTGGTATCTCACTCATTTTGTGGGCTTGTGGACCCAACAAAGGGTTATTAGGGTTTATGTAATAGGTATGGTATGTCAACCCATGGGTTTACCCATGTTTAGGCATTTTTGTAAATGTATAAATAAGTAGCTAAGTGATGTAAGAGGAACGACTACTAGTTATTGATCCGCTTAGTGCATGACTAGTTAGCTTTGTGAAAGAATGTGCTAGGGCTTGCAGAGCTAAGTGAAAGTGTTGTGTAAGTGATTTGTGTAGACAGACTATGTAAGGATTTGTGCTATCAAGGAGTTGGCTCTGTGCCTTGACCTGATTTTGAGGAAGGTGGATCTAGTGCGTTGTGCGCAAATCACCTGTCCACTGGACATGTGGTTCTGTGCACATGAGTAGACACATATAAGAGATTGTAGATTAATAAATAATAATAATAATAAGAATAAGTTGGTGGGCATAGCCCCACAGTGGGGTGAACCATGTATATCTTGTGTTGATGTGATTTGTGCGATGTTGTTAATGTTGATTATGTGATTATTTGCTTAGTGTTGTTGATGTTATATATAATGAATGAATCTGATGTTGTAGCTTGGTTCTTAATGATGAGAATGAATGCTAGATATGAGTTAATGTTGTGTCCTAAGTGATGGGAAGTACTTGATCTTTATTATTACTGTGTTGTTCTATAATAAGGGTTAATATGTGATGTACACGAGAATCATAACCTAATGCATATTGTTGTTTAGTGTTCTGTTAAGTGTTGTAATCACAGATCTGTGTCCCAGCTTGGTTTTAGACACTTGAGTCTTGCAACCCCCCCTTCCTCTACCTCAGGTGAGACTTCATCTACTTCGTATGTGTTTCTGAAAGGACCGGTAGTTAGGATTTTGTTGGTGCATCGTTGAATCGTTGAACCCTGGTTCTACCTCTGTGCCAACACATATCCTCTAACAATTTTATTTTTTCTAGTTCCTCCATTCCTCTGTCATCTCCTTTGGCTGGAATAAGTCCATATTCATCCAGCTCCTCCTCATGTTGGAATTATTCTCTATTATGTATGAATTCATCCTTATAGAAGTCTTCCTCTATTTCTGGATTGTTTAACAAATATTCTAGTAGCTTCAAATATTTCTCCCACTGAGTGAGCATTGCATCTGAATTCTCCTCTTCTTTATCTCTCCTTTGGCCATCTCCATGGGCCAATTCTTCTTCTTCTTGAATATTCTCTTGGCTCACAACTGTGTGGGCCTCCTCCTCTTTCATCTCTTGAGCAGATTTTAGTGTCTTATCCTTCTCCTCCTCCTTGAAAGTCTCTGTTGGTTGTCCTTCCTCTTCTACACTTGTAGTCACACACAGATTGTTAGTAAAAAAAAAAATCCCTATAGCCTCTCCCTTATATGTCTCATGCATCACCTCCTCATAAACATGAGCCCCTATAAAGCTCACTCCAAGGGATATTCTAATCCCTCCTATCATCAAACTGCAATTTTGATGATCTTATTCTCCATTCTTATCTTTGAGAGTTGAAGTATTCAACTTTTCATCATCTTCATTCATGTGGCTTGCAACCCCACATGAATCTGCATGCTCATGAGGCTTTTCTTCTGCCTCTCTCTCCTCTTCTATCAATAATCCTTGTTGATTTTAACTCTCCCCTTAGTTCCCAAGGCTCTCATATAGTCTCATATCCTCCTTTCCCTCCTAGAAATATAACTTTTCATTTCTTCCCTCTCAGCAGTCCTTGAGATCTTCGACTGATCTCTTCTAATTGCACTCCTGGAAATTTACCCTTTCTTCTCTGTGCTTATGGAATTTTATGATATCTTCAATTGATATATATTCCTCTTCATATCCATCTAGGATTTATCCATCTTTTGCTTTACATATGTAAACCATCTTCTCCTCTGAATCCCTGAGGCTTTCCACTTGCCTCAGCCACCTCCTCAGAACCTACTTTTGCCTCCTGGAAATCAATTGTTGGATAGGCCACTTCACCTTATTCTTCATGGGCCACTCATACCTCCATATCTCTTTCTCTCCTTGTTTCATTCTCTACCATTGCAAAATCAATATGTTGAGATCCTCTTCAGTCTCCTTGAGCTCTTTATCCATATCCAATCTGCTCATCCTCTTGTGGCTTCCTCTTGATCCTTGAAAATGACCTTTAGTATCCATTTTCTCCTTTCCTTCCCTCCTAGAAAGTCTGTGAGTTTCCACTTTCTCGCTGTGAGCTACAGTCAGCCTATGTCAATCCTATCCTCACTTAGCCTATTGGTTCACCTGCTGGAACCTTTCTGAGCTTTTACACTCCTGCTGAGTGTAGGATCACACCTTGTGATTTCTCCTTATAGTTATCACTCATTTATATCTTAGCTACTGCACTCCAAATTCTCACTTTAATATCTCCATAGGCTCTTCTCTGCTCCAATAATGCAACTGGTTATTTTCTTTAGTCCACTTGGTTGTCTGCTTGCCTGTTGCACACTTGGAAACAATCTTCACAAAGAGCTCTCATGCTATGTATTCTCCTTTCTTTGCATGCTTTTTGTAGACAAAATCTCACTCTGATATTCTCCTTCTCTTCCTACTCTTTGTAAATAGAGGTTTTGCTTTGATACCACATGATGTAAATGCCACTAGCCCACTGGTTGATGTTGTGACCTCCCGGTCTCTGGATATCTCACAAGAGATGAATTGGCTCTCGAATCCCTGCTGGATACTTCTCTTTAAGCACACAACCCCCTTAATTCCCATTGCATTCCCAAAAAAAATCCCATTGGGAGCTTAATACGTATCCCCCTTCCTCCTCTAATTTTAACCACGAGCGCTAGCCCCTTTTCCCCAAACAGAATGGGCATATGGCCTTGGGCTAGAACTAAGTGTTTAGATTAAATGCACTATCGTATTTTCTCATCGAAGTTTCATAAAACGTGCACTTCTAACTGCTCTGAATCGTAACCGGTGAAATCCAGTCGTGAACCAGTCTAACCAACACCTGCGGTTCTTATCCCATCCTTCCACTTGATTTGACCTTTTAATGATAAGATTCTCTTTTTCCGTAATTAGATGGATTCTGACACTTCCCTTGGATTTGAGGATCAATGGTCCTTTCTCAATATGGAACCTCCCAGATTAATGGTCCTCATTGTTCAGGATGCTAAAAAATCCACATGCTCTACTCCTCCGAATGGCCAACTCCGACCAACGATATGAATTAGATATTACACAATCTATGGTCCTCACTGACTCAGACCCTAATCTCCAACTTCAATTTCTAATCTCTGACCAACAATCATGATTAAATCTCTAGGCCACCACATCATGCCCGACCGATGACTATGATTAGATCTGGCACTCCCTATATCAATGCTTCTCAGAGTTTGGGGTCAAGATACTCCAACGAAAAAAAAGCACCCTAAAAGGCTCACGCCAATGAACATATAGGATGAAGTCTCCCAATATAACGGATTTTGGGAATTCATAGCCTTAAACCACCAGGCACCCTCAACACTGAAAATGGCCTATCTTGACCAATGGCTCAGATTTATTCGGCTTGATGCAAACATATATTAACCATCCATTCTTTCTAACAATGATTTCTCCAATCCTTGAGTTACCGTGTGTAACTATGCACTATTTATTCTACGCTTCAAACTTTCAAAAAACCTGCTTCTATAGACACTTGCGCTCTCCCCTCCCGAGCTTGGAACTTGAAGAAATTCACTCATGTGCCTGCTCTGCACTCTCCCCTCTTAGCCTTGGAGAAACTATGAAAGTGCGAACACCTTGCGTCAACTCTCTTCTTTTGTACACTCCTTGTACCTCTACTTTCATTATTTGAAATGATATACCTCCTGATCTTGGAACTTAATATAAATTCTCCTGTGCACCCCTTGCGCTATCTCTCCTGAGCTTATAATTTCTTTGAAATTCAAAGGAGTTTGACCCTTTTCTCCTTCAAAAAACTCCCTATGCCCTCATGGCACCCACGTTATTCCTTCTGATATTTACCAACACTTTGACAAAGTGTTAGCTTCGTGCACTCCTTGCACAACCCATTGCACACCTTTGCACTAAGTGGGAATTCAACACTCTTTGATTATTTCCTTTATTCCCTCCTGGAACTTGTGCTCTTCTTCCCAATCTTATGACACTTTCTTCTAGTGTCTTTGCGGTTCTTGCACTTCTTCCCTTCTAAATTTTCTCTTTTGTAAGTCTACAAGCATACACTCCTTGCACTGGCCTTCCCTCGAGATTTTACATTGCTCTAAGTGTAGGCACACACCTTTCACTCGCTCTGCACACACCCTGCGCTGGCCTCATGAGATCTATAGATTACTCAAATTCACATAAACAAGGAAATCAAATGTTCCTGCAAAGAGAAACATGCATGCACTCATAGAATTCAGAGATATTCATTAAACATTCATAAAACAAATACTCATTCACATAAATAACACACATAGATATTCATATGTAGGGAAATCTGTTTTTCTATTAAATACGAATGCCTTTACAATATTCACAGTGTTTACAAGACTGGACTACAACATAGTCTCAGTTCTTCTCCTCCTCTCATGGACTCTCCTATCTGTCTCTAGAGAAATAATAATCATCCTCCTTCTCTTTCTCAATACATTTATTCTCACACAAAAGAGGGGCTTATCAACCCTTCCCCCACCTAATTGCATTAAATTAAATTTAATTGACAATAGACCCAAATCATATATAGATCCCCTAAGATCTACGATCTACTACAACCATCAAGGGATATTACATGTAGGTATACAAATAAATGGGCTCCTTGGATTTTCAAGCCTCTCATTACTTAATTACATTAAATGGGAGATTTAAAACAAAATGAGAAGGTTTCACTTCTCTCTCCTCATTGGGATCTTCTTGACCCTCATGCACTATTTCACTAGTTGTTGATGTCCTGCTAAGTGGTTGTGATGCTCCCACATCACATGAAAAAAGTGATGAAGACAAAAGAGAAGGGGAGCTTCTCTAAACAAATGGAAAAAGGCACTTGATAAAGGGTAAGTGACTTATTGTTTGTCAAATTTATACACAGTAACTATTCACACTAAACTTTATAATGTATAATTTGATTTCATGAATATATACATCAGTGAATTCAAAAATTGATGCCATCAATAAATTCATTCTTTATAATTCATAGGTAACACAACCGTGGGTTGAATTGTACAAACATAAGAGGAGGAAATGGGATAGTGACAGGAAAGAATTCAGATATTTGAATGGTAGAAGCATGCCTTATCCTGATCATTTCAAAGAAATATGCCAATGATATGCCCCAATAGTTGGGTTGTTGACCAAGTCAAAGAGAAATATGGTGCATTCAATCGTTACCCACGTGCTAAAGAGGATGCACTAAACATAGGGATTGGGTGAAAAAACTAGGTAATAATCTATTTGTGTACATTTTAAACATCATAATGCACCTTTGAATTGTAACATCTATATTTTGTATTTTATTGGTCAGGTTATTAGACACATGACATTGTGATTTTTTCACTTTTTTATAGGTTCATTTGTTCCCATATGTGTGGGAATATGGACATCATTTTCACACAGAGGATGTCGATAATGGACACATGACACAATATTATAGAGTGGAAGTCGAGTTCGACCATTCTAGTCGTGTTATCCACCGCGATCAAAACCTAATACAAGGGAACTTAAGTTACGTTGGAAAGATACAAGAGATCATTTGAGTGGACTTCTCTCTTTCCAATGTATTATTTTTCAGTTCAAGTGGTGGGACACCTTTGATTGGAATAATGTAAAGGAATATCGCAATAGTGGGATGATATGTATCAACTATAGAAATATGTGGGATGAAGCTGAGGAGCCTTGTGTTTTCCTAAACATTGCAACCAAGTGTTTTTTAATCCAGATGTGTTGGATAGGGATTGGTGGTTTGTATTAAGACATGACCCTAGATCAACAAATATTTTTTAGAACAACAGTGTTATCATGCCAAGCAAGGAAGATAATCAGGGTGATGACAACTAAGAGTGATATGTACATGTTTTATTTCATCATTTATATTGTTGTTGTATCTTTTTGTTATATTTATTTTGCTAATTATATTGTTTTTTATTCATCTTGTGATGGAGGAAATATAAAGTTAAATATAACAAATCTTTGAACAATTTTAGTTGGTTAACAGTCAGTTTCATGTGTAATGTGTTTGTCTTTCAAATTATTTGTGATTGCATGGAACAATTGATTGAAATAGAATTATATATTTTTAAATTGTTATTTGAAGATATTTATATGTTGTTGCATGTTTAATATAAAATTTTGAGAATTATTTTCATGATAATGTCGTAACAACACATTTTTAGAAAAATTTCTCCAAATATTTTATAGTTGGAATTTTATATAATTGGTAAGATTCACAAAGGTTTTTACACCTAAAACTAAGTATTTCCAATTGTGAAATCCTGAAAAATGTCAAACCAGTTGAATTTTTAATGGGATAGGAAATTCTACTTTCTCCATATAAAGTTTTATAATGACAAAAATAACAATAAGAATATGTGCATCCATAAAATTTTAGGGCCAATAGAATTCTTATCATTGAAGATCATAACTTTTTATAATAACAATTTTTAGTGTAGAAGAGTATTTAAAAAGAGTAAATAATACAATGGAAAATAACATTTATTCATATGTAATTTGTTTTTTGAAAAAGAATTTAATTAAAATGAATATGTATGAACTATATATGCAATAGAAAAATGTTTATGGTAATTTTACAATTAAAGTTTCAACCATATTGAACTTTGTAATTTATAAAAATATCTTTTCATTTTTTATTTAAATTATTAAGTCTTTATGTTTCATATATAAAAGTTTGTTATAAGGTCACCAATACATAATATATAATAAAGATCATTTAATAATAAAAAAACATTGTGATGATAACCATCTAACAAGCATAAACATCATCTAAAAATATACATATTTAAATTCGTTAACATCGTCTAATTATATATACCTCTATCACATATAAACATCATTAATTAGCTAGCACACAAGGCATCATCATTGTGATCACATCTAACAAAACACAAACATTGTCTAACATCACCATCACACACATCTAACAAGAATCATTTAACATACACATCTATCAAGAAAATTTAACAAACATATCTTATAACATGACCTAACAATGTACACATCAACATATCAATTATTTAAGTACATCATCATGATCAATAGGAAAAATGCACATCTAATGAACACTGTTATAACATACACATCTATCAAGAACATTTAACAAACATATCTAACATGACCTAACAATACACACATCAACATCAACATATAAATTAAGTACATCAATATAAATAAAAAAAATGCACCTTATATATATCATGAAAAAGTCAAATAACTGCTATAATATATCTGGTCCATCCAATGAGATAATCATGTATACAACAATAGTGGAGGCCTAGTTTGTAGTAGAAGATGATGGATGGTGAGGAGGAAGTGGTTGGTCGAATCTTTGATCAGAAATAGGTGGTGGAGCAACATGTGTTTCCTGCTCATCTAGGTGAGGTGAAGGAGGAAGAGGAGGAATAGGTGTTTCGTGTTCATAATTTGGGTGAGGTGAAGGAGGAGGACGGGCATGTGGAGAAGGATCATGGCCACCCTCATAAATCGATGGGGTACTCGAAGAAGAGTGTGTATCATCGGGAGGCCTCCTCACTGCTAATATCCTCGTAACTTTAAAGATATGACATAGAAGAGGCATCATATCACACAAAATCTCCCTCCAAAGCTACAAGAGCATAGGATCTTCCCTGATCATGTCTCGCATCAACATAGCATGGACTCCCACCTCGGCCAAAAGTGCACAGAGTCATTCACCCAACTCCAAGTTGAATCTAGTTTCTGGCCTACGACGGATGTCATCAGGTATTTGCAACCGAGGACCCTGACCTGCCATGGCCTCAGGCATCATATCATCATCGTCATTTGGTGGGGAAGGAGGCATGTCCCTAATGAATGTGCCAATATATGCAAAATATATAGTTAAAGAACGTATTAGAATTAATTTTATTCTAATTAAGAAAGACAAAAAAATGAAACTAGATTAATTTAAATAAAACATTAATATTACCTCTAGAATCTAGTGGCTCATATGGTGTGAAGAGGATGTTCGGACATCCTCATCAATCCAACCCCGCATAAGGACACAACACGATCTCTAACATGTGGTCGGACTCACTGGCTAGTAGCCCCAGTCTGTTAGTGGAAATTTTGGTTGGAAACTCCAGTTGACCCCTCTTGGGCATCATCTCACGCCACATGTGCATCTTCACCCTAGGTCATCGGCCTAAAAGGATAACAGACAAAATTATGCCTCGTCTCCGAAAACCTCTCAAAAAATTAAAAAAACAACTCTTAAGAAAAATGGAAGTTCTCCCTCCCATGTATCATAGCACGACATCTATCTAGAGCTATACAAAATTGTTTCAAGAAAAAGGCAGACCATCTAATACATCATGGAATCTATACCAAAGAATGAACATAATACAAAATAGGGAAACTAATGTGCTTCCCATCACTGGTAAAGTGTGCAATGGTCGTCACTAACAATGAGACACACCTAACATCCTCTGCATCGAAATAAGTGATCCATAGGTTTCCACCAGACACCTGAAAAATTAGTTGGGGAAAGTACATCAACCCCAATATATATCTGAGATTACATGAGATGAATCTCTACTGCAACACCTATTGGGACATTAGGGAACTGGGGAAAATCCTCTCCTTTCCTGGATATCCTAGTGATAAAATATGTATCCTCCTCTATGGGATGGTACCACTAATCAAGACCGACACAAAATGCATGTCGATGGACATCCCATCGACAGATCAGTTGCACCAACAACCTTGAGTGCCCCTTCATGGATGCAACCTCCTCATAGTACTTAAGGAAGCATATATTCCTCAAGAGTACATGAGTCGTTGTAGTAATAGGGTGAGGGTACAAATCCCTCTCCCTCTCCCTCGCCTCCCAATCTCGTACAACATTGTACAGGTCAAACTTTTTCTCCTATTGCTTCTGTTATTCTCTCTGCTGAAATCTATGCATAGTTAACATATGAAATACATCAGCCTCATACATAAAACATACAAAAAATCTAGTAAATGAGAAATTTATTTCTAAATATGGAAAAATAACTTCCTTCAAAAAATAGGTAAATTTCATCATTGGTGGGCCCCCCAAAAAGTCAAGCACCACCCATGATGCGTATATGAATTGTGAGCATCGTTGATGGTGATCCCTTGTAACATAACGCGTCGTATGAAATTTTTTATATTATTTTATGAGGTGCATTGTATAACCTTACCATACTGGTGCGTGAAATTTATCCAATGCACCGCCTAAAATAATAAAGCACCATAAAACATTTTTTTTTTAAATTGTTTTTGTGGTGCGTATCCTTTTCCCAACATGCACTGGTGCTTTGTAGGAAAGGTGATGCACTGCACCTCTAATTTTTTTAAAATTGATAATTACGGTACTTAGGAATTTATGCTCTAATTTTTTATGGTGGTGCGTTGTGTAAGCATTAAAGCACTGGTGCGTACGTTTACCAATGCACTGCATAAATAAAATATCTGATGTATGCGGTGTGTATTCTAATGTAATGTCCAAGTGCGTTAACATTAATTGTATGCACTGCCAAAAATTACCTATATTATTTTATGCGGTGTGTCGGTAAATTTACACCCCGGTGTGTTAATGCTTACAAATGCACCGCCATAAAAATATTGCAATTGTTTTTCGATGCACCCTGTAAATTTTGAGGGTGCACTGACTTTTACGACAATGCGTTGTGTAAGAATTAACACACCGATGCGTGCATTTACCAACACACCACATAAAATAATATAGTTTATTTATGTTGTGCGTCTTCTAATGTAATTCCCCGGTGCATTAACGTTAATTAGACGCACCGCCAAAAAGTAGCTATATTATTTTATGCGGTACGTCGGTAAACTTACACCCTGATGCATTAATGTTTACAAATGCACCACCATAAAAAAAATTGACATTGTTTTTCGGTGCACCCTGTAAATTTTCAGGGTGTATTGATTGCGGTGCAAGCCGAATGACTCGAACGCACCATGCATTTTTTTTTTTTAAACACTGGAAATTTAACTATATTTTGAATTTTAATCCTCTAAGAGTTTAAACTAAATTTTGAATTTTAATCCGCTAAGAGTTTAAGTTATAAAGAAACAAACACATTACCTGGACATTTTCTCATTGAGGATGCATGGTTCACACGTCATCCAAAAAACCAAATTTTCCCACCGTTTGGAAAAATTCAAAAGACGAGAATTGAGCAATAGATGAAATGAAGGAAAGAAAGGGAAGCACCGATGATAGGGATTTCAAAGAGGAAAAAGTTACACTGATGCTTGAGGACTCTACAACACTAAAAAATGGTAAAAATGTTTTTTTACCACCAACATTTTTTATTTATTTAACCCTACTATGGTGCACTCAATTGTTAAACGCACCGATGTATATATATTTTAAAAATAACCCTACCATGGTGTGTTATTTTGAATATCAACTTGGAGCACTGGTGCATCCATATTTAAGGAGTGCACCGCAATATATTTTTTAAATAACCCTACCATAGTGCATCATTTGGTAAATCACCAATGCGTCTGTATTTAGATAGCGCACCATAGTATATTTATTGTAATAGCCCAACCATGGTGCACCATTTTGTTAATGCACCAATGCATCAGTATTTAAGGAGTGCATCGTGTTAGACAACACATGTATTCCAACAGATGACGAACACCTTTAGTAACCACTCACATAACCATATCAAAGATCAACACACCGATGTTTTTGCATGGTAAAACCCCTATGGGGAAACATCCACAACCCCAACCAACGCGGCCACTTGGAGCAATTTATTAATGAAAAGGAAAAAGATTATAGAGAGATTTTACAATATATTTTCTCACAATCGATCATCGAAAAATGACCTTCCATTCTCTTTAAATAGAGATCATGGACCAATTGGATGTTATACCATGGATCAATGGTCGTTAAGATCGAGGAGAGTATGAACCATCAGATCACTCTATGTCGGGAACATATCGTGACTGTCAAATTTTCTAACTACAAATGCATACTAATGCATACTAAAGAAACACACTAAGAAACACACTTTTACCTAATGACACATTAGACCAAGTAGATATTAACTAACTCCTAAGTGTCTAAATATCCTAACATCCCCCCATAAGAAGAACTTGGGATAGGATTGAAGGATTTACAATAGTGACACAATAGGAGAAGGAAGGAGGCATTAGAGCCTATTCCCCCTTAATGAAAACTTCCTAAACTCCTAACATAGATCGAAGTTTGGAAAACTTCACTTCTGTAAGATACTTTGTGAAAATGTCTGCAACTTGATCTGCTATAGGGAAAAAGAGCACTTCAATAACTTAATCATGAATGAGCTTTCTGATGAAGTGTATGTGTAGCTTGATGTTCTTTCTGTGCCGATGTTGACTGGGTCTTTGGCGAGATTGATGGCACTTTGATTGTCACACCAAAGGTTGGTCGGATGTTGTTGCTCGAATCCAAACTTTGAAAGGATCTGTCGAAGACACAAGGCTTCCTAGCTTGCATTTACCACTGCTCGGTACTCTGCTTTGGCTGAAGAAAGTGAAATATCTTGTTGTTTCTTACAAGCCCAAGTGACAGGTCTTGAACCAAGGCTGAAAACATAACCTACAGTAGACTTTCGATCATCAAGGTCACTGGCCCAATCTGAATCAGTGAAACCAACCAATAAAGGAGTCCCCCCTGATCTATAATGTATCTCGAACTGAACTATACCATGGACATAGCGAAGTATCCTTTTATCTTCTTTCCAATGGATTTCATGGGGTGTTTTCATATACCAAGCAACAAGACCAACAACAAAGGAAAGATCAGGATGGGTATGAGTCAAGTATAAGAGGCTACCAACTAACTGACAGTACAGGGTGGCATCAACTTCAGGAGAAGTACAAGTGGCAGTAAGCTTGACTCCAGACTGGAAGGGAGAAGGGGCTGGTTTACAATCATCCATGTGAAAGAGATGAAGAAGGTCACAAGCATACTTAGACTGGGAAAGAAAAATTCCTTCATTGGTTTGAAAAACTTGGAGGCCAAGGAAATAATGCAAAAAATCCAAGTCTGTGATTTCAAATTTCTTCTTAAGGTTGGTGTTCACATGGTTTAAAAGTTTTGAGTCACTACCAGCAAGGATAAGGTCATCAACATAAAGGACAAGGATTATGAGATGGCTTCCTACTTTCTTGGTATAAACATTAGGATCAGAATGGCATCTGGAGAATCCGATGGCAATAAGAAAGTTGTCCATTTTGTCATACCAAGCTTGGGGAGATTTCTTAAGACCATAAAGAGATTTATTAAGGTGAAAAACAAGGCTAGAGTCATTGTGGACATAGCCAGGAGGTTGTTCCATGTAGATTTATTCTTTCAAATCATCATGCAAGAAGGTGGATTTAAAATCCATCTGATGGACCTCCCATTTATGTGAGGCAGCAAGGGTAAGAACAAGGCAGATGGAATTCATTTTGCCTACAGGGACAAAGGTTTCATTATAGTCAATTCCTTCAACTTGGGAGAATCCTTTGGCAACTAACTAAGCCTTGTGTCTTTCAACACTTCCATCTAATGCATACTTAATTTTGTAGACCCATTTACATTTGACAAGTTTTCTTCCTCTTAGAAGAGGTACAAGATCCCAAGTATCATTTGCCATTAAAGAATGATACTCTTCATTCATTGTTGTATCCCAATATGGATGACCTGAAGCTTCTGCAAATGTCTCTAGATCATGAGTCTCTGAAACTTGCACCAAAAGAGAAGAGGCTCGATGGAATTGTGAACGTGTTCAATGCTGATATGAAGGATCACTGATAATATCACCAACTGCTTCTTGTGTTGAATGGACCCATTGATGAAGCAATGGAACTGGTGCTTGTTCAGGTTCAAAGGACTCATCTGGAGGAAGGTCAGCAGACGGAGGTGCATTTTCATCCTCATTATCATCATCTGAAGAAGAAACCAGAATAGGAACAGAAAAAGGAACAAATGTCGAAGATGGCTCGCAGGCCGAAGAAGGCACAACCACTGAATTAGGCTTGCAGGCCAAGAGATTTTCATCAAATTTAACATCTCTTCTAAGAATAATTTCATTACATTGTGGTTGAAGAAGTCTATAACCTTTGACATCTTCAGAATAACCAACAAATATACACTTCTCACTTTTAGGCTACAATGCTTTCCTTTTCTCATCAGGAATGTGAACCCATGCTATACTACCAAATACACGGAAGTGACTTACATATAGTTTAATTTTAGTCCAATATTCTTCCGATGTTATATTTTTAAGAGCCTTTGTGGGAGTGCGATTGACGATGTAATTTTCATAGTTGATTTCTTCCGCCCAATACTTTAGACTTAATCCCTTAGATTGGATCATACAATTAGCCATTTCTTTTAATGTGTGGTTCTTTCTCTCAGCAACACCATTTTGTTTTGGTGTATATGGAACAGTGGGTTTCATTTGGATGCCCTGTGTAGTGTAGTAACTTGTAAAATCATTGATCACATATTCGTCTCCATTATATGTTCTTAACTTTTGAATTTGATGTCCAGATTGTTTTTCTACAAGGGCCTTGTAGGCCAAAAACTTGTCAAAAAATTCACTCTTAAGTTTTAAGAAGTAAACCCAAGTACGTCTGGAAAAATCATCAATGAAATTTAAGAAATAATTGCACCTAGAAAAAGGAGAAGAAAATGGACCACACAAATCACTGTGAACAAGCTGCAAAGGGCTTGATGCATGCCAAGAGGCACGTTTGTCAAAATTGTCTCGATGATGTTTTTTGAGAACACAATCGACACAAACACCATCTCTGCATGAAACAAGAGGAAGACCAGTCACCATTTGTTGATTACATATTTGTTGCAATGAGCGATAGTTTAGATGACCAAACTGCTCATGCCAAAGTTTGTTCAAGTCATTGCTATGAGCAACAAAAACTGATGAAAAATTTGATGACCCAAAGTTGTCAAACTTGTACAACCTGGTAATGTCATCAGCAATCCCAGTTGCAAGAACATGCTTAGGATTTTTTAGATCCTTGATTACAACTTGGTGAGGTGAAAACTCTATGGTTTTACCTTCACCTGAATGAGTGATTTGATACACTGATAGAAGGTTACAAGAAAGACTTGGAACACATAATACATCATTGAAATGACCATTATCTACTCGAACTGTTCCCAATCCTACAACACTAAGAGATCTATCATCAACAAAAAATATTTTCTTGGTGTTACATTCATTTAGAGTAGAAAATATGACTTTATCCTTAGCCATATGATAAGTTGCTCCGGAATCAATAAGCCACTCATCAGAAGAATAAGTAGAATTTGTGTTGAAGGAGAAACTAGAAGCAAAAAGTGCATGTCCATGAGAAGAAGAAGAAGAAGAAGGAAAATCAATACTGATGTGCTTCTTCATTGCTGCTTCTAAATATTCCATCTTCTTGAAACATTTGGACTCATCATGACCATCTTTATCACAAAAGTTTCAATGTATGTTAGTCTTCGTATTTTTATATTTTTCTCCTTTGTCACCATTAGGAGC
>ML782145.1:103444-157756 GCA_009831015.1 Picea engelmannii | reverse complement strand
ACTTTTATAGTTATTTGTAAAATATATGTTCAACAAAGAATTCACCTTGAAAATATGCTCAACATTTATCTTTCAACATATAAAATGTTATTCCAATAAAAACTTGAACAAACATCAATTACCTTATTCAACAAAAACCAAAAAAATGATTTGAAACTTTGTTTAGGTGATCTAGAAAACCATCATGTATCGATATCGATCCTCCGATTAAGCTTATGGAACAAAGGGAAGAAATAAAGAAATAAAAGAATACAACTGCAATCCGTAATAGAAATGCTTTGAAATCCCTATCCCCGAGCTAATATATGTCTGTCCATCCAATGAATTGTGTTAAATTTGTTTGGATGAAAGCCTATTTATACAATTTGGCACGAAATGAAATGATACGACATGTATTTTCATTTTTTCTGACCGACGAAATTTGCTCGACAGGCTTTCGGCCAAAAACCTTGGAAACCGTTTAGTTTTGACGATTTCTATTAGAATTTAGTCTTTTGGTCGAAATAATATTTTTTCAGCCAAAAACATGAAATTGGGACTGAAAACAAAAACCAGAGAATTTCCCCAATCTTACCTTAACTTCGGAGGTTGCAGACTCCAGCAAATACTGAGAATTTGGTTTAAAAAATGACACCAACATTTCCAAAATTGAATCTACTTTCAATTCCTATAATTTGTTTTCATTTTCTTTATTTTTATCTATTTTTATTTAATTTTTAAAAAAAATCATTGCATAATATTTTCAGCAAACATTATGATTCGGTGAAATGAAATATCGGTATCTCTAAAAATATACAGTGAAACATTTAGAAAAAAATATATTCATAATCCTTAAACTGTTCTTTTCAAAAGGGTATATTTAGATTTTAGTTTTAAGTAAAACTTAAGATAGATACAAGGTGTAGAAAAACATGTGTTTAAAATCTACAATGTTTTCAGTTTGGTCAACTTAAAAAAATTCTAGAAATTATAATATTCATCCGTTAGATTCAAAATTATAGTCATAATAAAATAGAGTCTATGTAGATTGTTGGAGTATATTTCGTTTCTTAAAAACATAAGTTTAATAATAGATACATTGTTGTAGGAAAAAATAACTCATTATCATTTCTTTGATGTTTAAGGAACATATTGTTAAACAATTTTCAAATTGACATATCAAATCGTGATAAAAAAATTTGAAAAATAGTCATTGGAAAGCTAACAAAATTCTTCACAATTTTTGGTTTTACTATAAAGTGAAATTCTAAATAAAAAATATACTTTTGTATGCCAAAAGTTGAAGAACTTTTGAAAATATAGTTTCTTTTCATAAAACAAGCAAAAGTGTAACCCATCTTCATGATTTCACCCGTATGTCCAGCTTTTGTGTCGCTGTCGTTGTCACTGTCCAAATTTTTGAACATGAGCCTTTCTTAATCTGACCAATCTATTGTATCTTCAAGATGTTCTTCTAATGCAATAACATCTTGATTCTCAAGTTCAGAAAATGAAAAAATTTCCATCTTGGTCCCTTGGAATATCTCTCAGCTTGGTTGTATGATTCTACTCTGTCAACAATGAACTCTGTGATGTACCCTCCAATGATGCTATCGAACCAGTGATCTACTACTCATGATACAGTGTTATCAACTCTTTTGACCTTCTTGATCAACTTCGACGTCCAAGCCATAGGAAGTCTAGATTGGATCTCGAACTGGGTATCTGCTAATCTAGCTAGCCACTCATATATCTCTTGATGGATTCCTGCAAAGAAGATCTCGTGTATATTGGTAAAGATATATTTCTCCAACCAGTTCTCTAAACTAAGATTAGGGTTCTTGTTCTGGGCTTCAGCGAAGTCCTTCTCTTGATCTTCTATCCACTTTTGAATCTCTGTATTCGATGGAAACCACCTTGACATTCCCTCAAGAATATTCCAGTCTCAGCAACAGAACCATTTGTTGGCACAGGGGCAGACCTAGGGTTCAGCTCCAAGAGTGCACCAACAAGCCCTAACTACTGGCCCTTTCGACAACACCTGCGAAGCAGATGCAGTCTCACCTGAAGAAATTCTGAGGGGGTTGCAGGACAAAGATGTCTACAACCAAAGGAAATGTCAAGTGGATCTAACACAAGAGCAGCACAATGTTCATATATCACTTATCAGCTTAGATCTATTCTTCACATCTTCTTATCAGATCTAAAGCAGTAATGCAATCACAGTATATCAATGATAGAGATAAAATACCAGTCACACACAAAACAAGGTGTACGTGGTTCACCCTCTCTCTAGGGATGCATCCACAGAACTGTGTTATATTATATTTAAGTAAAGCATACAGTTTTTATCTGCGCTCTTAGATAGCAGATCTTCTCTCTTCTCCTTTATTTCTCTCCCCTCCTTGTGCACCCAGTTGCAGGGTTGATCTTCGCACCCAACTAAAGATCTTACAATCCAGAAGGCTCTTGTACTCAACACTTCTCTCTCACACAATACTCCTCTCTCAACCAACTCAATACCAATAGCAAAAATAACAACATTATCATACCAACCCGAAGTACCAACCTGACCCAGGTCCTTTAGACCTTTATTTACACATTACAATAGCTCACCGACAGCCTTAGGATGAAACCTAGGTGTCCAAAACCCTAGGTCAACTTGACCTGTATTTCCAGGGCTTCACCAACTTGTCTTCCTTTCCTTCCCGTGCGGCGCTCCAAAGCATCCAACGGTGGATTTTTCTGCTTGTTGACATGTCAACGATCCTTCTTACTTTCTTATCTTTCATCACCGATCTCCTCATCCAATGACTTTCTTTCTCGGGCTTCGCTCCATCTTTTCTTCTCTTTTGTTTACTTCAACCCAATAACAGTCACTGTGTCTTCCGTGAATTTCACATTCTCCCTTTTCTTCCTTGATCTTTGCATACTTCCATAACCAAGGGCCAACATGTGCCCTTTAGAAAGAGAGAGAATGAGTTGATGCAGAACACCTCAGTATTCCAAAGAAAGAAAAAGATAAATCCTTTCAAGTTTATTGTAAGATTCCCTTTGATGGTGCATGTTCCAAATTTAGAAATGGAGCATGAATAATTTTTAAAAATCCTCAAAACTATTATACATCCACATGCAATCAGAATTGAATTGCCATGCACTAATAAGGAGGTAGAATATGAAGCACTAATTCAAGGTATGATTCCAACCCTTCAAATGAAATTTGAGAACTTAGTGATCACTCATGATTCAAAACTTATTATCAATCACATCAAAAAGAAATATAGGATCAAGAAGGAAAAATTGAAATGTTTTGCAAGGAGGGATTCAGAACTCATGGATTCCTTCAACTCAGTCAATATGTATTTTATTCCTGGAGAAAAGAACCAAAAGGAATATTCATTAGAAGTAGATGCATCCCTTTTCAACATAGATGATTCTCGGGGACAAGACACTTATCAAGTTAAGACTATCTTTCGACCTTCAATTCCAGATAACCAGGAATACTTACAAGTTTTTGAAAATGATGAGCATCATGGAAGTTTTCTTACTGATGTTAACCCTATAACTTCTAGTGATCCAGAAGAGGACCAAAATTCATAGGGAGAAATTCATGAATAGAATCATAAAATTACCCCTAAGAAATATATCATTTTGGAATCCCTCTTTACGATAGATGATCAAACAAAAATTTCAAAGTTGCTAGAATAACCCTCTGTCAAGAAAGTCCAAGAAACACAAAATATAAACATTGGTACTCCCCGATCCCCAAAATGTATAAACCTGGGTAACGGTTGCACCAGTGAAGAGATTGATCAATACACTCTACTTTTTAAATATTTTCAATATGTATTCGCATGGAGTTATGATGATTTGCAAGAATATGATAAATCAATATTTCAACATATCATACCTATGAAGGAAGAATCCAAGACATTCAAAAAGAAGTTGAGAGTGATAAATCCTAAAATAAATCCTCTGGTAAATATAGAAATTGAGAAATTAAATAAAGATGGTGTAATTTCCCATATTAGATATTCATATTGGATTTCAAATCTAGTAGTGGTGAGGAAAAAGATTGGTGAAATCCGTCTTTGTGTTGATTTTAGGGATCTCAATCGAGTTAGAATAAAGGATAATTAGCCACTTCCTAATATGGAAATGCTTCTTCAACAAGTCACACTATCTACATTAATGTCTATTTTAGATGGGTTTTCAGATTATAACCAAGTCATTGTAGCAGAGGAAGATAGACCAAAAACAATGTTTGTAACACCATAAAAAACTTGCGCTTATGTCAGAATTCCATTCGGATTGAAAAATGTAGGTTCAACGTACTAGATAGAGATGAATCACACTTTCAAATACTTTAATGAAAATTCATGGTCGATTACCAAGACAATCTAACAGTCTAGTCAAAATCAAGAGAAATACTATCAGACATCTGAGATGGATTTTTGAAAAGTGCAGAATATATGGAGTATCATTGAATCCAAAAAAATGTTTGTTTGTTGTAACTAAGGAAAACTATTAGGCCATGTTGTAAGAAAATAAGGAATGTATATTGATCCAAAAAGAATCAAATCTATAATGGTATGAATCACCCAATGTCAAAAAAGGGAGTGTAGTCCTTCTTTGGGAAGATAATTTTTTTCAGACAATTTGTCCCCAATTATGCTACCATTGTCAAACCTGTAAATAAGTTGTTGAAGAAAGATAAAAAGTTTGAAAGGACACCATAAATTCCAAAGGAATTCACAAAAATTAAGCAAGACATTATTGTTGTCCATGTGCTTGTTAGTCCATATATTGATAAGGGGTTCATATTGTATTCCTTTTCTTCAAATGAAAACATTGCATCTATCCTTACTTAGAAAAATCAAAAGAAAGAATAACTCCCAATTTCTTTTATGAGTAAAACTTTACATGATTGTGATTTGAATTACTCGATCATTGAAAAACAAGCCCTTTCTTTGGTTAGGGAAATTGCTCATTTTAGAACATACATTCTATCAATGCATGTCATTTTTTATGTTCCTCATTCATCGGTCAAGATGATTTTGAATCAACAACTCACAGAGGGAAGATGGGAAAATCGGTTGTCCAAACTTCAAGAATATGATTTAGAAATCAAACCTTTGAAATTTGTTAAAGGATAGGGTTTGTGTAAATTCATGACAAGGATTGAAGTTGTAAGTATTTCTCCTCAAATGGATTTGATGTTGTAGTTATAGGAACTACAACATCAAATGGTATAAGGATATAATATTTTGTTTAAAATTTGGTCAGTCTCCTCTCAAAATTCCCTCAAAAGAGAGAATAAAGTTGAAAATGAAAAAAAATCATTATGGTCTAGTATTTTGAGTATTATTTAGATGAAATTTTGATGGTCTATTGTTTCCCATTCATAGGAAATGGTGGGATTAATCCAACCATTTCCTATGAATGGGAAACATCTAATTTTTTTTTTATGTTAAACCCCCTTAGTTAAATTTTGTACATAGTCATTCTTGGTACTCCTTGTAATTTTTTTTTAGTTTTTTTCTTCTTATTTTATTTTGAGTCAATATTTCCCAATGGAAGAATATTCTATATTCTTAGCAACCCAAAGGGGGTCATTGTCTCATAGTTGGAGCCACATGTTGATCCACATTCTTGATCAATTTTGGCTTTCATTTTACTATCCATAAAATTCTTCCTTTTTTTTTTTTCTTCGTCTCTTTTTCCTTAGTCTTTTTCTCCTTTATCGTTTTTTCTCAACACTTAGCCAATTCAAGTAATGCAGGTAGGGGGTAGAAAACGTCTTGGGCCTACACATCTCTAGGTCCACAGGTCCAAAATACGTAATCGCGCATTGTTGGTTTTATATCTACTCTTCTCTATTGATATTGAGGATTCTTTATGGGGTATTCTGATTCTAATTGACCATCACAAATTGACCCTGGTTCAGATTTAATAAGACTCCCAAAAAAATACCTTTAAAACTATCCTCCCCTTCTGGTAAACAAGAAGGAAACATGGTACACAGAGTTTGCTATGCAGTCTCACCCAAGATATCTCTATGGGTGGTTTCAATACTCAGGTGTTTGCAGCCTGAGACTGAGCGAGATCTGTGGCTATGCACCGTAAAATTTATTCAGTCGATCTAACATATAGTTATAACATTCATTCTATGCATGCATGTGGAATACCAGATCTACTTAGTTAATTCATCCATCTAACATTCATCAACTAATCAGACATAAAGATTCATTCATTCATTCACATAACACAGTGTTACCATGGTTCACCACCTCTTGGGCTACATCCAAAAAGATCTAGCTCTCAAGATTTTATTATAGTTGAGAAATATCCCATGCCACACATGGTTACAATCTTAGTTCTCCCTCTTTCCCACAAGCTCCTTGATCCCTACGAGGCTGATTAGATCGCACCAGGCTCCTCAGCCCGCGATCTAACCCTTGGGATCGAGTCTCTCACTCCTTCCTTAGCTCACCAACTTAATGACTCATACATTTCTTACAACTATATCTCTCTCTGTCTCTCTATGTGAGTCCTCTCTCTCTCTTCTGTTTCCTAAGTACTGCTTATTTATACCCTCGTCTCACTATCCATTACAATTTATTACCAAAACCCCTAACCCTAGTGTCATTAGGTCTTCCTTTCATGCACGCTTCGCCTACCTCTCTTACACGTGTTTCTTTTCCTTCCAACTGTCTTTTTCCTCTTGCATGTTTCTCATCCAAAAATAGCCTTTGTTTCTGACTAGGCCTACATCGATCAGGCCCCCAACACTTGCATTTGGCTCGTCTTCAGCCACCTAAACCTTGTGCACTTCTTTGATCTCTCCTGCGAGAGACTGGAACTTCGTTATGAGCTCCTTTGCTTATGTTTGAGCCTGTGTGGTCTTCTTCCTAAGTGAATCCAATACCCGCACTGCAATATTTTCATTGATCACCCCTATGCAATCCACTTGAGTTTGTGCCATGTTCTTCTTTACATCTTCCTCTCGTGCAATGACCTCTTCCGCCAACTCCTCGAGAGTTTCCATTTAAGCTTGGCATTCTTTTTTCTATGTCTGCGCAGCTATGATTTATGGCTGCAAATTCTTCATATCCTGTGCTCCTTTGACGCGCTCCATGATAGAAATCATCCTCTGTCTCTACTTGAGGACCTGGATAGCTTCACTTATCCTTTCTTCCTCTTGGTCCCACTGCTAGACTTGTTGATCCTCTTCCAGATTCATCCATAGATGTGCTTCCTTTTTGAACAAGTTGGTCACTGCGTGGACTTCTCGCTCCATCTCCTTTATCTTAATTTTTGCTTCATGCTTCCTCTTCTCCTTCACCTCCAGGGGAGTGGTAGGTATCCCAAAGGTGCTCGATCTCCTTCCTATATTGATCGTTTGTCTGCACAATCTGATCAATCTTCTGCGTCGTCATGATCTCTACTTCCTACGCGCTCTTTGAAATTTTCTCATAGGCTACCACCAATCCCTACTCTAGCCTATTCATGTGATATTTCTCATATTTTGTCTTGATATTGACCTGCTCGAGCACCAATTCCAACTCCTCTTGACTATTTTTTTTCTGTTGCAACTCCACTACATTTTTTTATGCATGCAATTATACCTAATGTGCGACATTGACTTGCAGTTTATACAAGGCCTTGGTTGGTATCCACGTCATTACCAACTGTATTTGGGCCAAATCCTTCAAGGGTGTCTGGCCCACAATTTCATCCATGCACAACATGTTGGGTGTGATTTGAAATGTCGAGCTCGATTTTGTTGTTTTCTGGATCCTGTCCTGCTCGCTCGATCCATCCTCGGTTCTTGTCTGTGATGTTGATGGGACTGTTTCTATGCCTTTGTCAACCCTCTGTGTTTCTTTGACCTGTTGGAGGAGTTGACTCATGTTTTCTAGCTCCTCCTAAATCATGTCCCTTTGGCACTAAGCATCCTCAAAATCCCCTATTTTTTTATCCTGGACCATCTCAGGCACAAGGTTTGTGTCATCCTCTGTGATCATGTATTTTGGTGGTGTTTTTTGTTCCTTAGATTTATTGCACGCACCCCCCATTTGTATGAATCGCCTCTTGGTATGGCCCTGCTCCTGCTAAGTACCACTTGGCATGATCCCCTGTGTTGTCTCAGTCTATTTCTCCTATTCTTATGGCTCCTGGGTGTTGTTCTTCTTCCTCGCCTAAGTGCCTCTCTTAGACACAACCCCTTTCTTCTGTTGCATCTGATTCTGACCTATACTTGGCTTCTTGGGCACCCTTATATCTTATGTAGGTGTCTGCTCCTGCCATGCCTCCGCCCTCTTATCTACGGGCATCTCTTGATTCAGTACTAAAATCCTCCAGTCATCACTCCAATCCTTGATGGCCATCTCTACGTCCTCCTCCTTGATGCAGTAGTGCAATTGTAGCCATTGATTGTCAGGATCCTTCTGTGCTTGGATCCACATTGTATGCCTAGTTTCTTTGAGGTTGGCTATGCCTTGATACTTTGCAACCACTTCCGGTGTAATCCTCCAAGCGTTGGTGATTATTTCTTGAAGGTCTTTATAATATCCTTCGAATATGGTTGCATTCACCTTTATGTTCTTGGAATTTGGAGTGAAACCCAACGATAGGTATTGCGTTGTGTGGAAAGGATTGGGTCTTGTGTCAAAGAATGAATACTTAGGCTCCTTCCATTTGATCAAGGAAATCAAGATGAGTAGCCATCAATAGTAAAATTTTGTCCCCAAGTCCTGTGCGTCCTTGTAGTCTTCCAGGAACATATTCAACAAATACGGGGCCTAGATGAGTGTGGTGTCCTCTGCACAGTGTGTTGCAGCTGCGACAACCCCAACAAGGAATTCCTCCTTGTGGCATTTCCTGAGTAACTTGCACGCCATAATTTTTGTGGCCATTCTTGTCGCTACGTCACTAATACGCTTGATTATGATTCTACATGACCCCCTTTATGTACCATACTTCTTCTTCATTTCCTCGTACAATTCCTTCTCCTTCGTATTGTCATCGGGGAACTGCATGGGTGTCTCCCCTCGTGTTAGCATCCCTATGATGTATACAATGAGCTCCATGTCTATCGAGATGATCTGTTCCAGCCACAGGTATCCTTTGTGGATGATTGACATCAGTTGCTTGACGCAGTTGATTGCATCTCGACCCCTCCCAAAGTGTGGGATGTCCAACAAGCCTAGAATCCTATTTTTGGCCAATACAGCTACCCACTGGATTGGTTGGTTAATTGGTTCGCCAAAGGGTCCTATACCCATAGTATGTAGGTAAATTTCTTGGAAAACTATGGGAACTTGTCTGTGTCAGTCACATCATGGTCTGAGTACCTCAATTTCTCCATGTGGCATAACATGTTACCTGCCATACGTACCCCTTCTAGAATGCACGACAAGAGTATGGTTGTGAAGTCCTGCTTGCACGGTGATTGTGGTACTTTCCATTTTACCTTCTGTTGTGGTGGCTGACTCGAGGTTCCAGCCCCCATTGTTATCTCTTCTTCATACTCATCTGCTCGACCAGTGACATATTCCATTGTTCCCTCCTGTGGATGTTCCGATATGGTGGTGTGTGACCTTTCTGGTGCGATCGTTTCTTCCTAGTTCAAGATCATCCCATTAAATCTCGGGGCTTCTTCAGGGTTTTTGGGGTGTGAATGATTGCCTGTGTCAGCCTGCTAGCCCTGTCCCCCTTCTGGCACATCAATGTCCATGCCCACTGGTGTTTTCTGCTAGGTTTCCTCCACTATTGGTGTGGGTCTTCCTGGTGTCATATCGAGCGACGAGATTTCGTTCACGTTGACGCCTTCTGGAGGCTGAGGTGGTTGTTGTTCGCTTCCCTATGGCTACGATGGTGGTCTGACGTTGCTTCGAGGTTGTTTGCAAGTCTGTATTGGTTCTCCCAGTTTGGTTGGTTCCATGGTGGTAAATATTTTCTCTGTCGAGCTTAGTGGCCTCTGCAAACTTCACTCTCTACTCTATATACTCTATCACTCTATGCTTTTTTCAATTTCTCAATAACCTTCCCAATCCCATGTACTGGCTTATATAGGTATCGTGTGAATCTTCTTAGAGACGTTACCCAAATTGCATTTTAATTGAACTAGCGCTTCCTGCATACTTTCTATTGAATTCCCTTATCGTTTCCAGTTGGCATGATTAATGTGGTGTCTCATCAATCATTCTTTTCATTCAATTTTGATAGCCACCGTCTTTTGGCACTTTATTTTTCTTACCCACCATTTTCGTTGTTTCCGTATTTTAGTGACTGTTGGTCCTTTCTCCGTCGTGCTAGCGTTTCCGAGTGCATGTGCTCGTTCTCTTTTTCTTCACACTACACCTTTGTTTCTATATTTTGATGTTCGGCGTGGTAACCTCTTCTCTCTCTCTCTCTCTCTCTCTCTCTCTCTCTCTTATGTATTAGGAGGTCAACTATCCCTATACAGATTCATGTGACTCCCATTAATCATCCCTCTGAGTTATGTTCCTCCTAATTCCTTCAACTGTACATCTCCCCCATCTGTGACAGTCTTTACTTCGTATGGTCCTAACCAATGTATTTTGAGTTTTCCTGGGTGCTGAAGGGATTTACTATCATAAACCAAGACTAAGTCTCCTTCCTTGAAATATTTCCTCTTGATACGTCTGTCATGCCAATCTTTGTCCCTTGCTTTCTGTACTTCTTAGTGAAACCCTGCTATAATGTTGTCTTGCTCCATGATCATCAGTTGATCTATTCTTTCATGTATTGCACCTCATTCTGTCATGTTTGTAATTGCTTCTACCCGCAGACTAGGTACCAAAACTTCTAATAGAACCATTGCTTCTTATCCATACACCAATCTGAATGGTGTATGTCCTGTCAAATATTTTCATGTGGTCTTGTACACCCACAATAGCGCTAGTATCTTCAAGTCCCAATCATCCCTATTAACGTTGCAGATCTTCGTCAATGTGTTTTCAAGGATTTTTTAAAGGCTTCCACTATTCCATTTGCTTGAGGATGATATGGTGTACTCTTTTGATGATAAAATTAAAACTCCTTAGTCCTATCCTTGATAGTGTTGTTGATTAAATGACTTCTTTGGTCACTCATCAAAATCCTTGGGCATCCAAATCTAGTGATCAAGTGCTCAAACAAGAAGTATGTTGATGTCTTTGCGCTGCAATATTTTACTGATGTTGCTTCTTCCCATCTTCTTAAGTATTATGTCGCAGTGATAATGTACCTCGCTCCTGACCTCTTTCGTTGGTGGGTTAATTGGTCCCACAAACTCTATTTCCCATTTACTGAATACCTGCAAGGTTAGCTATGGTATGAGGGGCATCTCTTCCCTTCTATTTGGTTTACCAACCCTCTGACATACATCACATTTCTGATAGTAATCCTTTGAGTCTCTATGAACAGTCAGCCACCATAGTCCTGCACACAATACCTTCTTTGTGGTAGCTTTGCCTACATAATGTCCTCCTGCTATTCCATCATGGGATTCTACTAAAACCCTTGGTATTTCATGTTCTAGCACACACTTCTCAATATGCTATATGCACCCATTTTGTATAAGTGTCATCCAATCAACTGATAGTTTGCAGCCCTAACTATCAAGTTTTCCTTTTGCGCAGTGTTGAATTCCTATGGTACAGTCCTTGCACTCAAGTATTGGATGATTTCATCAAAGTATTCACCGACTATCTGGACTAAAAATAGTTGTGCATTGGGAAAGTTGTCCTCTATATTTGTAGGTTCCTCCTCATTAGTGATCCTCGACAGGTGATCAGGTTCTACGTTCAACTTTCCTGGTTTGACTACCACGTCAAAGTCAAATTCTTGGAACAAGAATAACCATCTACAAATTCTCCCCCCCAACACTGGCTTGTTGATGAGGTATTTAAGTGTTGAATGTTCTGTGAAAATCTTGAAATGTTTTTCCAATAAATAATTCCTAAAGTTTTGAAGTGCATAGACCATAGCTAAGCCTTCCCTCTCTCTGGTATTGTAGTTCTTCTCTGATTCTGACAGTTTTCTGCTAGAAAATGCTATAGGACGTTCAAATTCTCATGCTCCTAGTTGCACCAGAATAGATCCAAGTTCTATGGCTGATGCATCTACATGTACATGGAATGTATTTTCCCAATCGGGGAATACTAATATTGGTTCGGTTACCATCTTCTCTTTTAGGGTGTCCAATCTGTGCTGACAGTCCCCATTCCACTGAAACTTGTTGTATTTTCTTATAAATTTCTCCATTGGTGCAATGATCTGGGCATACCCCTTTATAAATTTCCTGTAGTATCCTTTATGTCCCAATGTCGCTCTCAATTGGTGGATTGTTTTTGGTGGTGGTAGGTTAACAATTACGACAATATTAGCAGGATCTACTAGAAATCCTTGTTTGCATACTATATGGCCCAATAGTATCCCAAAGGTGTTCCAAAGATGCACTTCTTGATATTTAATGATATCTGACACTGACTTCATCTTTCTAACATCAACCGCAAGACCTCTACATTGTCTTTGAATAGACTATAGACTATCCAATCATCCAGATATACCTTTAGAAACTAGTGGATAAACTCTTTGAATGCAACTATGACTACTCTGGAGAATATTATTGGTGCATTCTTCAGTCCAAATGGTATGGTTGTATATTGGTAGGATCCCCATTCCATGGAAAAATTAGTCTTGTATGTTTCTTTTGGTGCTATCTTGATCTTACGGTATCCCAAGAATCCGTCAGTGAATGAATAAGATTCATGTCCCCCTACATTCTCCAATACTTCATCTGTGAATGGAGTAGGGAACAAGTCATGTAGGCACGCAACGTTCAACTTCCTCAAGTCGACACATATTCTTATCCCCGCTTGTCTCTTCTTCTAAACTACCATCAGGATTACCCATTCAGACTCTTCTACAGGTTCTATGATTCCAGCCTCCAACATCCTATCAATCTTGATTTTGACTTTTTTCTTATATATTGGGTTTAGTTTGTATGGTCGTTGTATGATCGGTCTTGCCTCATCTCTAAGAGGGATCTTCATTTCACTTAGCTCTCTTGCTATGCCTTTCATTTATGTGAAAGTTGTTGGGAGCAGGTCGATGTACTCACTCAATAACTTTGTTATGTTGTCCATTGTTTGCTCATCCCAGTAGTCTCCAATGTGGACATTTTTGGATTCTCAACTGTCCCGATGTTAACTTTATTTACCTTGATCGGTGCAACAATTAATTATGATTCCATAGGTGGACCTTACACTTCTTTCTCACCTTCAACTTCCTCAATATGAACATCGCAAGGGTCATGTTCATCAGGTGCTTCTTCCTGCACATGGTAGAATGACAGTAGTTCTTTTATTGTCTGTCTGTTTTGATGTTGTTCTTCTTTCATGAGTTCAACTTCTAGTTCCTTAATGAATACCACCCCTCTAATTTTTTTAAGTGTTGCGTCTATGTTGGGGTTATCATGCTCAAATGAGAAAGTGATTGTAAAGTTCTATTGCAATAATGTCCAACCCATACTTCCTCTGCACCATTCCTAGTCTGTATACCAGTTTTTTTGGATGCCCTCTAATGTGTGAACAAAATGATGAGGCCATTACCTCGGTGGTGTCATTTTCCATAGCGTTGTGCACTTCTCCAAGTGTTTTTTTGGTGCCCCATATCCATCATATTTATGCATCTGGTTGCTTCCTTGTTTTGCGCCAAACCTAATGTGCAGTAACCGCTTACATTGGTACCAGTACTTTATTGTTTCTTTGTGCACACCCCACCATCTTGCAAGTGTTTCCTTGAGTGCTATATCTAGGGATAAGAGCCTCTGATTTTCTAACACTTCATATTCGTACCATGTTAAGAATGCTTCTAGGTCATTCACCCCATGGAAGCTGGGAGGTTACCTTATCTCTCTACCTACCCATCTTATTGCGTAGTCTATTCTTGTGCATGTTCTCGTGGAGACTTCGTGTAACCTTTTCTGCCAATTTTCTAAGCATGTCTATGAGTCTAACGCACATGAGGTGATGCTTCTCCAACTGAGTACCCCATCTACAATTGGGTTCATGTAATATTCATCTCACGCAATTGTTTTGTACACATGATTAATTTCCTCCAGGTCCAAGCAAGTAGGCTCTACGAACCTTTCACCTTCTGATGGGTCCAATGGCACAATGACTCTGTATTCTCTTGATTCAAAGGTCATATTCCACGTATTTAAGTTGATTATGGCCTAGTTATCAAACGCCCAGTCCAAGCCAAGCAATGCCAGATAAGGTGTTGTGCCATCCACTATATCGATTACTTCGAAGTTGGCTTTAGTCCATACTCCATCCAGGTCTATTGTCACTCCTTTTAGTCTTCCAATTGGTAGAACTTTGTGTTGATTTGATAGTTTTAGTTGAATAGGTGAATATCCTAATGTGGGCTCTCCCATACATTCCCATGTCTTCTTGGGTAATACATTGACTTTGGATCATAAATCCAGTATGATATCTCCCATGTTGAAATGTCCAATGTTGGCATTCATCCTGAATTCCCTACTTGTTCTCCTACTTGTATGTAGGTGATTGACTGTTTTGTGTTCTAGCTTTCCTTCTGCCTCTATGCTACATCTTTATAGCATATTTTTTAATATTTTAACAGAGGTTGGATCATTTAGTAGTCTAACACAAGATTGCAAAAACCCTTTAATCGTACTTACTTGTTCCAGTGATTGTGTTTCTTTGGTGTGATCCAATGATGGAGGCATCTCGTACTCTGGTACTTCTTTATTCTGTTGCGTAGTTGATGTCGATGAAATTTCTAGCTTCAAGGATTCTTATCTAGCTTGCTTGAATATCTCCTTTTCGTTTTGCGCATCAAAATTCTTCCTTGGTTCGACATTATTCTTCACCCATTGGTGTTTTGTTGGCTATTGTCTTACTGTGTTGTTTCCTTTTTTATCTCCTCCCCGTGTAACTATGTTGATGTTTCTTCCTTCATCCCTCACTTCTGCTAAAATCCACCTGACATTATGATTGTTCTGATTTCTCTTCTCTTGGATTTTCCCTAACAGTTTCGGACATTTTTCCGTTTCATGATCTGATGCGTGACAATACATACAATTTGTTGGTGGAAGTGGACATTATCTTGCATAGTGTCCTGGTTGTTCACAATTGTGGCATACCAATGGTCCTCTACCTCTTCCAAAACCCCCTCTTTCTCTTCCTCCACCTCTATATCCAGCTTGATTCCATTGTGGTGTGTTATAATGAGGCGCCTGATTATACTATGATGTATTATAGTGTAGTTGAGTGGTATTATATTTCGGTTGCGCAATGTTATACTGTTGTTGCGCAGTGTTGTACGGGGTTGGTACTTGCTTAAAATAAGGTGTGACTTTCTCGGACATCATTTATGCCTGCACCATGTATGCATCTGATGTTCTTTCCCTCATAAGGTCCATGGTTCTACAATCTTTGTCATTGTGGCCTACTGACTTGCAAAATTTTCAATACGAGCTCTTCGCTACTATCTGGTACTTATGCATAATTAGGTAGTGGTATGGATCATGACCCTGTTTCTTACAGATCTCGCACCATAGTCCTCTTGTTGGTAATGGATTTTGCATTCTTGTCGCAATGTACTGCGTGAATGTTGAACATTCATTCTTATGGTGTCCTTATGTCCTACATGTGTTACACCAAACGACTTATGTTTTTTCCTTACTTTTGTTTTGGTTTAGCTGGAACATTAAATTCTTCAGATCCTCCTTCAACTCCTCTATGGCTATATATGTCCTCTGATATTGGTTCTCTTTCTGTTGTAGGCCTTCCTGTATATCCTCTACCTGCACCTGAAAATTTTGTTTTCCCAATGGATACTTCAAGTGTGGTAATAGTGAATTGAAGAATAGGTGCCTATGCTGCATATTTTTCATGACATATTTTATCTTTCCCTTCAATCATTTGAATCTCTGATCAATATCCCATACATATTCTCTCAATTTCTATTTGATGTCTATCATCTCATTCATGTACTGATCCTATGAACTAGGCTTCTGGAACTCATTTATCAGCAACATCTTGATATCTCCAATTATTTCGGTTGTCCTTGGCAGACTGTTTGTAGCTAAAATCATATACCAATATAGTGCACAATCTCTTAGAATGATAACTAACTATGCAAGTTTAGTATCCTCCTCTGTGATCTATTTCACTTCCCATATCTTTTCACATATTAAAAGGTGCTTCTCTAGGTCCTTCGACACTTCTCCTTTGAATTCTGGTAATCTCATGGTTGGATCATATCATGCCATCTTGAATGCTAAAATACTACCTCCATGCAGTGTAGATACTTGAATAATTATTCTTGAACTGGCTCCCCCAGTTGTTGTTCCTTGTGTATATTTACTCCATGTTGTTTTCCTTCTCCCGAAATTTCGTTGTCTAAATGGTGGTGTTCTTCTTGGTGTATTAGTCGCGCATGGGTTTATGGGTTCCACACTGACACTGATATGGATAGGAGTGGTGCCTTCTATTTCTGCTCTTGGACCTCTCATCTTGCTCTCATATGTCGCATGCAGGATTTCCTAAATTTTCTCCATAGCCCAGAGATCCTCTACCTCCTCTTCATCACTTGCCAAGCCTTCCCTCGCAGTTATGGCTCTCTTCTTGGTGTTTACCTTATATTGGTAGGGTACTCCACTGTGCATATTTCCAGATGTCACCATTATCCACTTGATCTAGTCTTCATCCATCATAATTGGGTCCAAGGACTCCTCCTTCTTTCCTTTATCCCCTTCTCCTTCCATTTCTCCTTCTCTTGTTAGTGTTCCCCCCCTTCCCCCATGAATTTAGGGAAGTTTAGTTGTCTAACTCCATTGTCATTACACCTTTATTATATAGTAATCTATTAATAGAAGTATATAATGATCTGATGTACCTACCTTGAGGTCCCTTCAAGAATTCTTGTTCAATTGTGTTGTATGACTTCGTTTTATCTACTGCAAATTTTGTGATGAATCCAACAACAATGTTGTCTAACCAGAAATATATTGTGCACGTAAAATTATTATCAACATGTTGTAGTTGTGCGATTTCTTCAGGATTCCACTCTAGCTATCTAATCCAATTTGTAGGGTGGTTTTCTTTCAATCTTTTTATCCACTCTTGTAATATATGTGGGAAATCACAGAAAAGGACTTTGTGCAAGTCACTGAATACGTACTTGTCTAGGTATTTGCACGGTTTTGACTTTGGATTCTTGTTGTCTTTATACACAAACTATATCTCCTTTGTATTCAACCAGCTCTCTATCTCTCCCTTCGTTGGATTCCACAGTCTCAACATTCCCTTTCAGATTCTCATTTCTTAAATGATTCATTGTCTGATTCAACATCCTTTTGACTTGTATTCTCCCGATCTCACATACTCAATCCCATTTTCTTTCAACAACCGAATATGGAACCATTTTTTGGTTTTATATATACTCTTCTCTATTGGTCTTGAGGATTATTTATGGGGTATTTTGATTCTAATTGACCATCACAAATTGACACTGTCTCATATTTAATAATCTTCCTAACAAAAGCCCTTTAAAACTATTGTCCCTTTTGGTAAACCAGAAGGCAACCCAGTACACAGAGTGTACTGCGCAGTCTCACCCGAGATAGCTCTATGGGTGGTTTCAATACTCAGGTGTTTGCAACCTGAGACTGAGCGAGATCTGTGGTTGTGCACCATAAAATTTATTCAGTTGATATAACATCTAGTTATAACATTCACTCTATGCATGCATGCGGAATACGAGATCTACTTAGTTACTTCATCCATCTAACATTCATAAACTAATCAAACATAAATATGCATTCATTCATTCACATAACACAGTGTTATAGTGGTTCACCCCCTCCTGGGCTACTTCCGCAAAGATCTGTCTCTCAAGCTTTTATTATAGTTCATAAATATCCCACGTCATGCGTGGTTACAATATTAGTTCTCCCTCTTTCCCACAGACTCCTTGATCCCTGCGAGGCTGAATAGATATCACCAGGATCCTTAGCCTGCGATCTAACCCTTGAGATCAAGTCTCTCGCTCCTTCCTTAGCTCACCATCTTAATGATTCATACATTTATTACAGTTTTCTCTCTCTCTGTCTCTCTATGTGAGTCCTCTCTCTCTTTGTCTCTCTATGTGAGTCCTCTCTTTCTCTTTTATCACCTAAGTACTACTTATTTATACCCTCATCTCACCAACCATTATAATGTATTACCAAAAACCCTAACCCTAGCATCATTAGGTCTTCCTTGAATGCGCGCTTCGCCTGCCTCTTTTACATGTGCTACTTTTCCTTCCAACTATCTTCTTCCTCTTGCATGCTTCTCATCCAAAAATAGCCTTTGTTTTTTACTAGGCCTGCATCCAACATGAATTCTCTAGAATGCACCTCTTACTTTCACATTCCCCAAATTGCACGTTTTTCACTTTCCAACAATTAACAATTTTTTTTGTGAAATGTGGATGCGAGGACACATACCATCTGTTAAATTTTTCTCGAGTGCCTAGGTCCATATGTCCACAGGTTCGTAGTCTTGTATTCTCCAAAATGCACCCTCTACCTCTGTGACCCTCAAAACAATCATCTCTCATACTTCATCACATTTCTTGTTTCGGTGCGGGCCTCCTTAATTTTCTCCATATCCTCAAGTCCATAGGTACGGAGAACCGTAGGTTCACAATCCCGTGTTATACATTTTTCACCTTCTAACCCTCATATTACACTCCCATACTTAACATTTTTCATCTGCCACAACATCACATCACCACTTCCCATCACATTTATGATCACCGTCACATAGGCTACTACTTGTGTAAGTATAATACCATTATAAAATTCATAGGAACACCCATAAATTTTGTAATAAATTAAATATCATGCAAGTCAACAACATTAAAAAGGTATTTATAATGATTGAACTATTAGGACAATACGTGGTGAAATTAAGTAAAGAGTAATATTCCAAGTTGTAAATATCGACAATAGCACCACCTATTTCAAAAGTCAAAAGTAGAGAAAAGGATGTCGTGTAAGAAAAAAAATTGTATTACAGAGACAAACTAAACACACTTGGGAATGAGGATCAAGAGTTCCAGTGGTCGAGAGAATACAATTACTAGAAGGTTATTTATTTGGCCAAGAAAAAGATGAATTTAGTTTGGACTTCAAGCATAGAATTATTGGGTTGTGTTCCAGAAGTAGAAAATTTTAAAGAAGTTGTTCAGTGGTGTGTATATAAGTTCAACTTTGAGAAAAGAATGATTCAACTACGAGGATGGTGTAAGGCCCATAACAAAGTAGGTGGAGCTTCCAATGCGGCCCTGTAAGACGCTCCTTCTACAAATATAACCAGACCTTGTATCCAACATGAAACTATTGAGGTACCCTATGATTATCAGGGCGTTGCTTGTACTTAAGCATTGGATTGCTAAAAAATATCATGGACCTGTTGGTGGATGTGTTGAATCCGCTCAATGGATCTGATGGATTTTTTGGTCTCAGACTGAACATGGGAAGAGTCTTTCTGTGTGGTTGCAAGAGCTAGTGCAACATCAATGGGACCCAAGGGTTGGAATGCCAGTCCCACCTGAAATGGGCTATGGTCAATGGAGCTATGGAGAGCCCTATTGTAACTATGGTGAACATAAGGGAGACTCTCATCCCATGTACATGGATTCTTAGAGTTTTAGATGTGCAGGATGTGCACAATCATTCAATTGACGACCTATGTTTGGTCGTATTTTTGGGGGTGGAAAGCAATGGATTTAGTGAGATTGGTGTCCAACAGTGACCAGAGACTCGACCAAAATGAGCTGAGGAACTTGTTGTCCCAGTCGGAGATGATGGTCTATGGTATCCCAAAATGGACCCACACTCATTCAAAGAAGAGCTTGGAAGTATCTTCCAAAGTGATGTTCTTCTTGCAGGTTGTGAGGATGGCCATCCTCGAAAACCGATCAACGCCCACAAATACACAATCATTTCCTTGCTTGGTGGACGGAAATCTAGACATGTAATCCATCTCGATGGATTCCCAAGGCTTCTAGGGTGTAGGAAGATGGGTGTATAAGCCTTGATTCTTTATGGTTGGCTTGTCAATGGCATAGGAAGTGCAAGATCTGATATAATTATTGACGTCTTGTCGAAGTTTTTCCCAATAAAAAAGTTTATGGAGAACAACCATAGTTTTCTCCATGCCAAAATGTCCTTCCATCCAAATATAGTGGGCTTACCAAATCAGATTTGCATGCTCACTTGTAGGAACACAGAGATGGCCCTGATGGCATAACAATCCATCCTGAAAGTGAAAATCGATGATAGTTGAGCATGTACCCAAGAGTTGATAGGTGGTGGCGAAGTCTGAATCTTGCTGATAAATTTAGGGCCACTCAGATGCCTCGTGTCCACAATAATGGAGCATAGTGTTGAGTGAAACTATGGGAGGTCGACTAAGGTAGTGAGTGACGATTTTTACTCCCTGTCTTATACTTGATGTTGAGATGAAATTGTTGCAGGTAGGTGGGACACTTATGATGGTGGTCGTTCTTCAACTTCCCTTGTGTCTGTATGAATTGTAGAGGCTTGTGATCAGTGTGGATGATTGTCTCCTTTCAAATAATGTAATGTTTCCATTGACGACAGGCTTGTACAATGGAATGCATTTCCTTGTCATAGGTGGGGTATTTCTAGATAGTATCTGAGAGTATCTCACTATGGTATTCCATCGGATGACCATGTTGAGTGAGAACTATGCCTACACAATAGTCATATGCATCAGTCTCAATATCAAATGGTTTTTGCAGATTGGGAAAGGAGAGTACTGGAGATGAGCACATGCGATGATTCAGATCATCAAATTCTGATTGTTGTTCCTTCCCCCACACAAAATTTTCCCTACCACCGCCCTTGGTCATGTGGTTGAGGGCCCATGCAATATGGAAGAATCCCAACACAAAACGTCAGTAGAAGTTTTCCAGTCCCAAGAAGCTTTGAAGCTTGGTTAGTGTGGTCGTGATTGGCCAGTCATAGATGACTTGGATCTTAGCAGGATCAACATGTACCCCATGCTCATCAACATTTTAGCCTAAGTATTGGACCACGTTCATGCTAAATGAACATTTTTCCAAGTTGGCACATAGCTTGTGCTACCATAGAGTGATCAAAACCTACTGAATATGCCACATGTGCACCTCCCAAGTACTATTGAAGATGAGGATGTCATCTAAATATACCACCACAAAATAGTTGGTAAAGGGTCTCAATACATTACCATCAACCTCATGAAAGTGGTTGGTGAAATTGTTAATCCAAACGGAATGACCAACCATTCGAAGAGATCTTATTTAGATTTGAAAGTTGTATCTCTGTGTGAATCCTCTCTCTCTCTCTTCTGTCGCCTAAGTAATACTTATTTATACCCTTGTCTCACCATCCATTACAATGTATTACCAAAAACCCTAACCCTGGTGTCGTTAGGTATTCCTTGCATGTGCTTTTCGCCTGCCTCTCTTACACGTACTGCTTTTCCTTCCAACTGTCTTTTTCCTCTTGCATGCTTCTCATCCAAAAATAGCCTTTGTTTCTAACTAGGCCTGCATCCAACATGCATTCTGTAGAATGCACCTCTTACTTTCACATTCCCCAAATTGCACGTTTTTCACTTTTCAACACTTAACCATTTTTTTTGCGAAAAGTGGATGCGGGGCCACATACCATTCGTTAATGTTTTCTCGAGTGCCTAGGTCCATAGATCCATAGGTTCGTAGTCCTATATTCTCAAAAATTAGGCCTCTACCTCCGCGACCCTCAAAAAAATCATCTCTCATACTTAGTCACATTTCTTGTTTCGGTGTGGGCCTCCTTACTTTTCTCCATATCCTCAAGTCCATAGGTATGGAGAACCGCAAGTTCATAGTCCCGTGTTATACATTTTTCACCTTCTAAACCTCACATTACACTCCCATACTTAACATGTTTCATCTGCCACGACATCACATCACCACTTCCCATCACATTTTTTATCCCCACCACATCAACTACTACTTGTGTAAGTATAATGTCGTTATTAAATTTGTAGGAACGCCCATAAATTTTGTAATAAATTCAAATCTCATGCAAGTCGACAACATTAAAAAAAGATTTATAATGATTGAACTATTAGGACAATATGGGGTGAAATTAAGTAAAGAGTAATATTCCAAGTTGTAAATATTGACAATAGTGCCACCTATTTCCAAAGCCAAAAGCAGAGAAAAGGATGTTGAGTAAGAAAAAAGAGTTGTATTACGGAGACAGACTAAACACACTTGGGAATGAGGATCAATATTTTCAGTGGTCCAGGGCATACAATTACTAGAAGGTTCTTTCTTGGGCCGAGAAAAAGATGAATTTAGTTTGGACTTCAGGCATAGCATTAGTGGGTTGTGTTCTAGAAGTAAACAAATTTAAAGAAGTTGTTCAATGGTGTGTATATAAGCTCAACTCTGAGAAAAGAATGATTCAAATATAAGGATATCATCCCATTTCCTTATCTCCTACAATATTTTAAATTTTTTTACGACTCCATACATTTACCTGAAGAGGCTAGCAAATTTTTGAAACAACATAGAGGAGGGGAGAAGTTTCTAAGCAGCTACTTAGTCGACCTAGGCAATAACCCTGGTATTTCCAGGATTGAGGTAACTTTGTTAAAATACCCATACATAGAGTTTGCATGGTTGTTTTCTCGTATTATTGTTCTAGATACTACTACATCTGTACCACGAAATGTAATATATGTCATGCATTTTTCTTTGCATGACAAATCCATTATAGATGGGGGACACCCGATTTCAAGTAAAGTTTCTTTTTATCTAGGTAATTTTAAAATGACTCTAAATTTCTATATCACTTATTACCTCATATTTTACATTGTTTATGGTCATTTATTTGAATACTTCTCGAGGTAAAATAATGTTAATTTCAACAACGAACCAATTTATGCATGGTATTCGACCCTTTATAGACATAAAGCTCAATATAAATTTTACCCGGTTCACAATAATTTCATTTCATAGTTCAAAAAGTTGATCTTTGGATTTATTACATCAATATTATCTCTTGAAGTTGTCACCTTTCTCTCTGGGAAAGGCGTTTATGAGACTTGTGAGGAATTTCCTATTATCAGGTTGTTCTATTGTGAAGAAAATCATTTTCTTCTCCCATTTTATGTATCAAATAAACTTTTTGTTGAGGAAATGTGAAAACAGTATAAAACATGGGCCCATTTCTTCAACGAGAGGAGAAAAAATCAGTTCATACCCTTACCATGGAAAATTGGATAATTTATTGTAAATCATATAGCCCACCTCAATGAACTTGTAGAATATTTCGAGCAAATTGGATTAAAGGAAGACAAATTTGTTAATGGTTTTACCCAGATAACAAGTTCACTACACATATGGAATTAATTAGCTATTCTTCATATTTCACTAAAATTGAATAATTTAAAGATGGGGGCGGAGATAATTTGGATCTCCTTGAAATTGTAGTAGACTAGGTTTAAGATAACATGGAATAAATAATCAACACCAATGAAGGTTACTGACAACATGGCAGAGAAGTAGCAGATAAAAAACCTAGTTCCCCAAATAATTCCCAGAAGATTACACCATCAAGAACAATATATAGGATCAGTGGTATATTTGAAATGAGAAAAACATCGGTCAAAGCTTCAGATGATGGGTTTGATAAAGACCCACCAAGGAAATATCTTGAGAAATATCATATTGTGTATACCTTTGTTAAACGAAAAAAGGAAATAGAGCAACAACAAGGTTGAACATACTTGAAGTCCAAGAAATTCCACAAGCAATGGATGTTGATGAGATCATTTAAGAACCCATTTGGTCTACCCAAAGACTATTGGAAACCAGAGAAATTATTGAAGCCCTAATTACCCATCAACTAGAAATCTTCGAGGAAGAATCTGTTACCTTTCACCACACGACCTACAATCGAGAATCCAAAAAAATGTTACTGGAAAAATTAAATACAAGAAACAAAAATTCATTAGAAAAGTGGAAATCATCAATTGATTTTGAGGGGGTTGCACCATCGAAAATTACATAATTCCATGGTGCAACAAGAGAAGATTTGAAGTCCATTGGATGTAGATTGGGTGTTTAGGAGGAATTATTATTACCCTTCCCACCCGGGTTCAATTCCTTGTGAGTGACATTTTGTGCTTTTAAATGGGTCTATAATATGCTCTTGTTGTTGAGCCCCCAATATTCCAAAAATATTCAACCTCCCTATGTTCTCTCATGGATTTCGGGGAGTTTTTCCATGGACGTAGTGAGCACTGATATCCAGTGTTTTGAACCACATGATAGAACAAAAAATTAGAAGTTGTTAGTGATCGAGCTTCTATTTTATCTCGATTCCAAAAGAGATAAAATAGAAGCTCGAGCACTAAGAGAAAAACTTTGCAAAGTGTGTTATCCGGATTTAGGAGCGGAACAACTGATTAACAGAATGAATACAATAAACACAGAGATATGAAGAAAAACACAGATATCCAGTGAACAATATCTTCTATTGAATAAATGAAATAGGATGAAATTGTAAAAGTGCAGAACCGAAACACTTGCTCAAATGGTGGTAGTTAACTCTAAGAAGAGATGTGGCTACTATGCACATCCGTCTGAGAATAATCATTTCAATGAGGATCCAAAGGCATTTTTAACATTACTCACGAATGCCAAAACCCTATACATCTAAAAACCTAACCCTAGGAGATGAAACACCAAAATTTATGTGGGCCCCTATGGGTAAGTTGGTACCTCAACTTCCCAGGGTCGTAAATTTTGCATACAACCTTTGTTTTAGGCACGTGATAGCCCATTGGAAAGGTCATTTAGAGAAATGGACATTACACCATCAAACTCTAACTCCTTACATAGTTTGACTATGGTGAGAAAAAACAAACATTGTTTAGGGCCCCAAAACGGCCCTAGAAGTACAGAAAGATGTGCTAACATGAAAACATACAAAATGATCCATTTGGATTAGGTGGGAAGCCACTAGTATCCACCTAGAATATGTGTAGGGTTTCAGACAACCTCGAAAGTGTAGAACCTAAAATTAAAATAAGTACATAAGAACGTGTTGCATAAAAACTGTCAAGAGGAGCCAGTTGGAATAGGTGGGTTCCCACCAATATCCACCTGGATCATTCCTCCCCACTTAGGAAGCAATGGTATTCATTGCATTGATTTCCCCCATCAGGTGAGGAAACTTTTGATGAATTTGGCCCTAGGTGAGCCACTTTCCTTGGTGGAGGAGTTTCCCTTCCTTAACAACCTGATAAAGTTGGATCCTCTACTAGCAAGTTCCCTTGACCTGTGTGTCCACTATCTGATCGGTGGATTCTTGTTCCATGCAGTCAAGGTTGAGATCCATTTGTTTCAGCTATTTTTCAATCTCTGAGGTATCCAATAATGGTGGAAAATATGGCCGAAGGAGGTCCACATTGAACACTGGGTGCAAGACAAGGAAGGGTGGAGTGTTGAACCCAAAATCATTGCTACCCATAGCCTTGGTGATGGTGTAAGGACCATAACGAAGTGGGTGGAGCTTCCTATGGGGCCCTGTAAGATGCTCCTTCTACAAATGTAACCAGACCTTGTCTCCAACTTGAAACGAGTGCGGTACCATGTGTTGATCATGGCGTTGCTTGTACTTAAGCATTGGCTTTCTGCAAAATCTCATGGACCTGTTGGTGGATGTGTTGAATCCACTCAATGGATATGGTGGTTTTTATTGGTCTCAGACTGAACATGAGAAGAGTTTTTCTATGTGATTTCAATAGGTACTGCAACATCAATGGGACCCAAGGGTTGGAATCCCAGTCCCACCTGAAATGGGCTATGGTCGGTGGAGCTATGGAGAGCCCTATTGTAACTTTGTTGAACATAAGGAATACTTTCATCCCATGTACATGGATGCTTAGAGTTGTACATGTGCAGGATGTGCACAATCATCCAATTGACAACCTCTTTTTGGCCGTCTGTTTGGGGGTGGAAAGCAATGGATTTAGTGAGCTTGGTGTCCAACAGTGACCAGAGACTCGACAAAAATGAGATAAGGAACCTATTGTCCCGATCGGAGATGATGGTATATGGTATCCCAAAACAGACCCACACTCATTCGAAGAAGATCTTGGAATTATCTTCCACGGTGATGTTCTTCTTGCAGGCTATGAGGATGGACATCTTCTAAAACAGATCAACGACCACATATACATAATCATTGCCTTGCTGGGTGGATGGAAGGCCAAACATGTAATCCATATCAATGGATTCCCAAGGCTTCTAGGGGGTAGGAAGAGGGGTTTATAATCCTTTCTTCTTGATGGATGGCTTGTCAATGACACAAGCAGTGCAAGATCTGATATACTTGTTGACGTCATGTCAAAGTTTTCTCCAATAAAATGTTTCTGGAGAATGGCCACAATTTTTTCCATGCCAAAATGTCCTGCCATCCAACTATAGTGGGATTCCCAAATCATATTTGCATGCTCACTTGCAGGAACACAGATATGGCCCAGATGGCATAAAAATCCATCTTGAATGTGAAAATCGGTGATAGTCGCACATGTTCCCAAGAGATGATAGGTGGTTGTAAGGCCCAGAAGGAATCCCATGTATTGGAAACCACAAATATTTCATATCCCTCTATGTCCCTTTGCTCAGAGTAAGTATCCCACCAATCCTTAACATGGGGGATGACCTTGAAGAGTGAAAAAGTAATCTTTTCCCTATCAAAAAAATTGTGGACTGAAAAATACCCTTCGAGTAGATTCAACCATTTATCTAAAACATCCACATCTATCACTCCTTCAAATAATGGAATATAGAAATTTACCTATACCTTGAAGGGGGTTTCATGGCTACTTGATGAATATGCTTCTCCTGTGGGTAGCCGCCGAAGGATCTGTGCAAAGTTGTCCATAATTTTGTTCCTTTGTCATGCAAGGGATTCCTCGAGCAACATTTTAAAAGGATCTCTTGTTCCATCATCTTTCTTTTCATCCCCCATGGATTTTTGTTGGGTGTGGCGTGACCTATATTGCAACTTCTCGATTGGTTCGAGTCCCAACTTCTTGTACCTAGATCTTATCGAGGACATGCATGAAGAAAAATAAATGAAGAGTAGACTGCTCTGATACCACTGATCTGGATTTAGGAGAGGAACAATTGATCAATAGAATGAATACAATAAACACAGAGATATGAAGAACAACAAATATATCCAGTGACCAATATCTTATATTGAATAAATGAAATAGGATGAAACTGTAAAATTGCAAAATTGAAACACTTGCTCGAATGGTGGTAACTATCTCTGAGAAGAGATGTAGTTGCTACGTGCATCCATCTGAGTAGAATGATTACAATGAGGCTCCAGAGGCCTTTTTAACATTACTCGTGAATTAAAAGACCATATACATCCAAAACCCTAACCCTAGGAGACGAAACGCCAAATTTTATGCGGGCCCCTATGGGCAAGTTGGTACCTCAACTTCTTGGGGTCGTAACTTTTTCATATAACCTTCGTTTTAGGCATGTGATAGCCCATTGGAAAGGTAGTTACGAGAAATACACATTACTCCATCAAACTCTGACTCCATCTACAGTTTGACTATGGTGAGCCAAAAAAAGCACTATTTAGGGCCCCAAAACGACCTTAGAACTACAGAAAGATGTACTTACATGAAAACATACAAAATAAGCCAGTGCTATTACGTGGGAGACCACCAATATCCACCTAGAATATGTGTAGCGCTTTAGACAGCCCCGAAAGTGTAGAACTCACAATTTCAAAGAAGTACAGAAGAACGTGTTGCACTAAAGATGGTCAAGAGGAGCTAGTTGAAATAGGTGGGTGGCCACCAATATCCACCTGGATTAGTGTGCTTCAAAAGTGTTACATCAGATTGAGGAAGAAAACCACATTAGGAACCTACAATATTTGTGGTCAAAAATGTGCAAAGGAACATATGGTTATGGTCAACACCCGAACTTATTAGTCAATCAACAAGTCAATGCTATATGCTAAGCGTCGTGATGGGTATAATAAGAAGTTGTTGAGTTGTCAAGGTATATGCTGGCTAAGATATGTATGGGCTTATTTGGAATATATAGTGTGGAATAATTTCATGGTTTATTTACCCTATGTGTCGTTTGTAGCCCAACATAATTACTCTACACATTCCAACTAGAAGATTAACATGGTTACTATGGGTCACACGTGGTTTCATGTCTTGGTGTAATTACATTTCATGCAAAAAATGAAATTATAACTCAACTATTGTTCGATAATGAGTATTGAACATGAAACTATGTGTGTCAAACATGAGTGATTTACATGGAGATAAACTAAGCGATATATAAAGTATTATGTGAATCAATAGACTGCTAAAGAGAATAAAAGAGACTTCAATGAAGATGATGGTTACTTGGGATATTTTTTAGTACTAATACATAATTAATAAAATCATGTTAGCATGTGCTAGAACATGACACGACAATAGGGAATAAATAAAAACACATGACATAATTGTACAACACTACTAACAACATTGAAGAAAATTACCATTAACCATAGAAAAACATGAGAATACTTCCACTCTCACCTTTGTTGGTCGAGAATATTTTGTTAAAATAAATTTAACTTTTCCATTTTAGGATATGAGACACAAAGGGATCTAGAAGTCGAGTATATGTAGGGGCCCAAGGGTAGACATGGATAGGGTTTGAGTAGAGACAGGGACAAAGGGGTAGAAGGGATGGAGGTAGTGATGGCGAGGTAGATCAACTCAAGAAGCATGAGAAAACCTTTGTATGTATGTATGAATTTCAATCAACTTTTTTGTACTTGCAAATATGAATTGTACTTTTCATAGTGATAGTTTTTTGGATCAAAGTTTAAATATGTGAGGAGATTTTTCCTAAAGGTAGAAAACCTTATTTTGTGTCAATCATGAAAACTAGGTTTTACCTCTAACTATGACTATAATATAAAAAAATCCAAATACAACTATTGCACATGCATTGCTCAATTGGAAAGTAGAAAAAGAGAAATTCAAGCATTAAGAGAAAAATGTTGGTATAGGTAGATGTTGGCTAGGATCTTTTCTTGGCTTCTATGGCACACATAGTGTGGAATAATAGCATGTTGTTTTTTCCCTATGTGTGTTAATGTGGCATTACATTCAATAATGAGTATTGGACATGAAAGGATATGTGTAGCTCAGTGGTTATTTGCAGGGCATGTAACTTAGTGATATATAAAGTATTGTGTGAATCAATGGACTGTTAAATATAATAGAAGAGACTTCAATGAAAATGATGATTACTTGGAATATTGTTTAGAAATAATTCATAATTGACATAATTGCCTAACCATCTACTTAAACATCACACAAGCATTGTTAGGGAGTGAGCAGAGGCGGGGATAGAGGGGTAGAGGGGGTTAGGGGTTGGATAGATATAGGGCCCAATAGGGAAGTGGGATACAGATAGAGATTGAGAGCTAGTGGTTGGGAGCCACTTTTCCATTGCGTGGAAAATTATTCCAAGACAAGAATAAAGAGGGAAAATATTCTATTATTTTTATTGTAAAAGAATGTACACTCATTTAATCCATTAAATGAGGATAAATTATAAATTTACAAATTAGCTACATACACTTGGAGGCCTTTGCACTCTTGTAACCTGGGGGGTCTCTTTTTCATTGTAATATATCTTCACATACTATATAAAATCCCATCATTAGCTTATATTTTCTACTTTTGAATGTGTTTCCGAGCCAATATTTTAAAAAATTATTGGGGTGGTGTTGAAAAAAACCATTGTTCTTATTGATAGGCCTTCCTGTGTCTATCAATAACATAATGATTCATTGTTCTTATTGTTCTTATTGTTCTTAATGATTCTTTGGATAACCTAGGGACAAGGAAGGATAACATAGTTAGAATAATTCATTGCACCAAGTAGCGAGGTGCTCTACGACCCAGTATGGGGGATATTTTAAGGCATTAGAGTTATGTTAGATAACGTTACATTTAAAATAAAATAAAAAGTGGGCTCAAGTAAAAAAAATAATTAAAATAAAAAAATAAAGTGGACTTAATTAAACAAAAATAATTACATGCACCATGTAAAAATGGACATGGAACTAAATAATAATAAAAAAGTGCACCTTAAGAAATTGGATCCCTCTCAGTGCTTGATAGATCTAGGTTTAATATGGATCTACAATGGTTCGGAAAAAATATGAGTCACTTATAAATGAATCGAAAATTGAACAAAAATAATAAACAACACACATACCTCTAAATATAACAAAAAATTAAAAACAACCCACATACATGTCTACTTACCTATGGTCATTCAAGTAGACCATCATGATCGCTTATAATACTAATGGTCTTTGTGACCTTCTCATGCTCAAAGTAAGCCAGGAAGTATCGTACCATTGATGAGGTCTTCCATGGAATTATTTGTAATTAGAGGTTTGTATCAGCAACTAAGTTCGTAAAATGATATATAATTTTACTTGGTCTATAATCTTGAAATATATAACCACCTTTATTTCGTGTTCTTTCATCTTGTGTCATATATTATCCTTTAAAAACCATCAACCCAATCATAACTAAGATAATGGGAAAAAACTAAGATTACGAAGAAAACAATGGTTATGGTTCTTTCATAATTATGAATAATGTAATGATAGACATAAATAAAATAAAATAATACATTCATATTAATTTGTTGTTAAATTTCCCACAGGGGTGTAGACCGATTGGCAAGTTCCATGTAAATTGAAGGAAATATGTAAAAAATGATGTCTAAAGTTTGATTCTCACCTCGATTTACATGTGTCCCATGCTTGCAGGCTGTGTGGATTCACCTGGAGGTTATAGAGGTAGTAGAAAGGAATCGACCCTGTGTCACATGAGTACGAGAACCACGAGTTGTTGATTCTGTCAACACAAAAAAAAATGTGTTGTTAAATTGTTGATAAGGAAATAATTATAGTATTTGCTTTAAAATCTACACATTTTGATACCACACACACCATTTATGCAGGATCCACTAATCCACCTTGGTTGGAAACTACATGAAGAAAAAGATCTAAGGTTTCTTCCACTTATAAGGAAGCACTTAATCTAATTCCAAACCAAATCCAATGCCTATTGAGATAGTGCTTCTACCATTTGTGAATTTAGGTCAAACACATAGAGATGATGAGGGAGGAAATGTGGTGAATAGCTTAGAGGAAATAAGAAGAGAAGAAAACATCATAGACACTGTCGCAAAAGTGGAGAAACCTGAAATTGGTACCACCGAGGATTAGCCAATTACATCTACTAGTTAATTCAGAGTGGTTATTCAAGTTCATGTGAATTTTTTTCACATATTAAAAGTTAATTTCATTAGAGTATTAATGTTAAAATTTAAAGTGTGGATATTATGTTTTATCTCATTAGAGTATTATAGTAAATTTAAACTGTGGATATATTCAATTTGAGAGCTAAGTTTCAATTTAATTCTTAAAAAAATTGTGCCATATTACATTAATGAAATAGTCAAAATTTTCACATAATCCCTTTTTGAAAAAAGGATTTCAAATTTTTTGTAGAGGAGATCAATGTCAACTTGTTGAATATCAACATCAATTACACTCAATTGATGTTGATATTCAACAAGTTGACATTGATCTTCTCTACAAAATACTTCGCAAAAATTCAAAATATTTTTCCCAAGATAGAATTGTTCAAAGGATTCTTTAAAAAATGGACTAGTTCATTGATTCATGAGGGAAAAACTATGTTTTAATGAGTATAAAATTGGAAGTCAAATCTAAAAGTACAATTTAAAGTTACTCTAATACTCTAATAAAATAAAAAAATAATTTAAATTTTCATTTTAACACTAATAAAACTAACTTTAAATATGTGAAAAAAATGATCACAAACTTGAAGAACCATTTTAAATTAACTCGTAGATGTAATTGATTCACCCTCACTAATGTGAGTCATAGGTTTCCCAATAGTTTCTATGGTGATCTCTTCTTATCTTACTTCCTCCTCCCTCATTATCTCTATAATGGAAGGACTATCTTTAATAGGTACTTGGAATTAATCCTACCCATCTTCCAACACCCTTGTGTCCTTCACCTTCACCATAATATAAAGAAGGAAATTTGGAATTTTATCACATCACATTTTTGTTTTCTAATGTGATATATAAATTGGGTGAGGAAAAATTATTTAATTATTTTAAGAAAAGAATTATAAATTTCAAAAAAAATATTTTCTAATATGATATATATATTTGTTTACGGAATTGGTAAAAATAAGTTATACTAATGAGGAAAAATTAAAAATTTATTTAAAAAAAACCATTACAAACTTCAAAACTTACTTTTTTTTCTAAATGTGATATATAAATTGGATTATGGAGTTGGTAAAGCCAAACTCTACCGATGAGAAAAAAATTATTTAATTGTTTAAAAAAAAAACATTACAAACTTCAACACTTTTAAAAATTGATTTTACATATTTCTTTATTTCCAACATAATCCATAGCAATTTAGAGTTTTGGAGATAGAATTTTTTATTTTAATAAATTAATATAAAAATTGATTTGTTGAATTGGTAAAAATTAGATGTAACATATGGGATTACTCTTAACTTTATAAAGAATAATTTAAAAAATAAATAAATTAACAAATTTAATATTTATATTTATATTTATTCAATTTTTTAATATTTTAATATTTTTTTAATCTAAGATGTATATCTAAATATATAAAGTAATATATGTCAAAATATTTTATATTATGACAAATTATGTGTATATCAGAAATAATAGACAAAAATCAAGATTTAATAATGAAAATAATAATATTCTCTTCAATTCAATGGACTAATCTATTCACCCATCAATGGATTAATTAAAATAACATATTTATATTAATTTATTATAATCTATCAACTTGAATATGATAATTAAAAATACTAAAATTTCATAAATTAATAATAAATATTTATTAATATAAATTAATTTTATAATGTAATAATGAACTTAAAAAAATCTAAAACTTTTGCAAAATTAAAATTGGAAATTAATTTTATATAGTAATAATAAACTTAAAAAAACCTAAAACTTTTTGCAAAATTAATTTTATAATGAGAAAATCACTAATCATCAAAAATGTTTTCATATACCAAAACCATTTGACAAAACAAATTGTTAAAACCATATACTTGTACCAAAACCAAGTACTCATTATTCCATAGAATATCAATATCACACTTCGTCTATCCCTAACTCCCACTTGGTTATTATTAAGCAATGCTCTACCTTGGTTATTATTAAGCAATGCTCTACCTTGATTTACTCATCTTTATATGAAATTTCAACAATGTATGTTGCTTAAAATTGGTCATCCCATGTATGCGGATGCTTAGAGTTGTACATGCGCAGGATGTGCACAATCATCTTATTGACGACCTTTATTTGGTCATCTATTTGGGGGTGGAAAGAAGTGGATTTAGTGAGATTGGTGTCCAACAATGACCAGAGACTCTACCAAAATGTGTTGAGGAACCTGTTGTCCCGGTCGGAGATGATGGTCTATGGTATTTTAAAATGGACCCACACTCATTCGAAGAAGATCTTGGAAGTATCTATCGTAGTGATGTTCTTATTGTTGGTTGTGAGGATGGCCATCTTTGAAAAATGATCAATGACCACAAATACACAATCATTTCCTTGCATGGTGGAGGGAAGGCCAAACATGTAATCCATTGAGATGGATTCCCAGGGCTTCTCGGGGGTAGGAAGAGGGGTGTATAATCCCTGCTTCTTAACAACTGTCTTGGAAATGGCACAGACAGTGAAAGATCTGATATACTTTTCGACGTCCTGTCGAATTTTTGGCCAATTTGGAGAACGGCCATAGTTTTCTCCATGCCAAAATGTCCTCCCATCCGATTATAGTGGGATTCCCAAATAAGCTTTGCACACTCGCTTGTTGGAACACAAATATGGACCAGATGGCATAACAGTCTGTCTTGAATTTGAAAATCGGTGACAGTCGAGCTTGTACCCAAGAGCTGATAGGTGGCGGCGAAGTCTGGATCTTGCTAATAAAGTTAGGGCCACTTAGATGCCTCATGTCCACAGGAATAAAGAACAGTGGTGATTGCAGCCACAGGAGGTCGACTGAGGCAATCAACGACACGATTTGTGCTCCCTGTCTTATACTTGATGTTGATATGGAACTATTGCAGGTAGGTGGACCACTTCTGATGGAGTTTGTTATGCAACTTACCCTGTGTCTGTATGAACTGCATAGGCTTGTGATCAGTGTGGATGATCATCTCCTTTCCCAAAATGTAATGTTTCCATTGACAACAGGCTTGTACAATGGAATAGATTTCCTTGTCATAGGTGGGGTATTTCCCGACAGTATCTGAGAGTGTCTCACTATGGTATGTCATCGAATGACCGTGTTGAGTGAGAACTCCACCTATAGCATATTCAGATGCATCGGTCTCAATCTAGAATGTTTTTTGCAGATCGAGAAAGGAGAGTACTGAAGCTGAGCACAAGAGATTCTTTAGATCATCAAATGCTCATTGTTGTTCTTTCCCCCACACAAACTTTTCCCTGCCACTGCCCTTGTTCACGTGGCTGAGGGCACATGCAATATGAGAGAATCCTAACATGAACTGTTGGTATAAGTTGGCCAGTCCCAAGAATCTCCAAAGCTCAGTTAGTGTGGTTGGGGCTAGCCAATCATGGACGACTTGGATCTTAGCGGGATCAACATGTACCCCATGCTCATCAACAATGTAGCCCAAGTATTCGACCATGTTCATGCCAAAGGAACATTTTCCCATGTTGACATATAGCTTGTGCTTTCGTAGAGTGCTCAAAACCTATTGAATGTGCCACATGTTCTCCTCAAAAGTTATGTTGAAGATGAGGATGGCATTCAAATATACCACCACAAAAGAGTTGGTGAAGGGTCTCAATACATCATCCATCAACCTCATGAAAGTTGTTGGTGCATTTGTTAAGCCAAAGGGCATGACCAACCATTCGAAGAGGCATTCTTTAGATTTGAAAGTTGTCTTACATACATCAGTTGGCTCGTTGGGAACCTGGTGATAGCCATTATTTGGGTCAATCTTGTTGAAGAACTTATCCCCTTTGAGTTGGTCAAGAAGGTCATCAATCCTGGGAATTGGGTACCGATTCCTGACTATGATTTTGTTTAATGCTATGTAATCAATGCAGAGTCTCCAGGTCCCTTCTTTATTTTTCACCAGTACAATCGTACATCTGCAAGGTGAGGAGATGGGTCTGATGTTTCCCTTTTGAAGAAGCTCTTGGATCTGACGCTTGATTTCATCATTTTCCATCAGCAAGTGACAATAGACTGGTCCATTAGGAAGAGGTGCATCCAAGGTTAGATAAGTTGTATGCTTGACTTGGCAGTGTGTCGGTACCCCGGTGGGTGAGGAGAAGATGTCTTTGTATTCTTCCATGATCTCGTCCACTTGCTTCTGTTGCAAAGAGAGGCTCTGTGTTGAGGCCACGAATGTGACAACAACCTTCTACTTACTATGAGAATGGATCACAAAGAAGATGAACTTCCTGATCTGTGAAATGACCTTACAACATTGCTTAGCAAAGATTAAAGTAATAAGAGTAGGTGGATCTACCTATGGTATCCTATACAATTGTCTACCCAAAGTAATAATAACACTGTGGGGTCTAGACTCATACACAGCATGACACTTCCACAAATATGGTTGTCCTAAAATAACATCACAAACTTCAAGGGGATCAATATCACATAATACCTGGTCTTTGAAAGGCTTGATTTCGTAGGGAAGACAACATTGTTGGTTGACACAAAGATCGCTTCCTTGGCGAAGCCAACTAATGGTGTAGGGTTGCAGTTGCAGCGTCATTAGAAATTCTAGCCACTTGACGACCTTTGTTGAGATCGGGTTCATTTGACTGTTGATATCGATAATGAAATCAAGAAGAGCCCCCTTTACCCACATATGTGAGTGAAAGAGGTGTTCTCCTTCCTCTATTTCTTTTAGTTCGCTTGGCTATACTTTGGTGCTAGCGACAGTGGCACTCGGTTCAACATCGATAATCTACTTCCCTCCTTCTGGATTTGATTCAGTGTCAGAATCGACCTTTGACTCAGAAGCCTTCAGCTCGACCAAGAGTGACTACTTGGAGTGACATTCTTTAGTGTTGTGCCAATAGATTTTATGGTATTCACATCATTTTCCCATGTCCTTCTTCATCTTCTCATTTCCCCTCTTGTGTTGCATCTTGGACTGGTTTTCCTAAGAGTGGCCATATTTTCTCTGTCCCTTTGTTTATGGGTTGGGTCCGCCTTTTCCCTGCTCTGGCTGTGAGGATTTTGCAGATCCAAACTCTTGCCTCTTCTTCTTAAATTTCTGCTCGATCTTGACAACATATCTATAAGTCGTACCCAATGAGGCGATGTCTAGAAACTCTATTTATATTTGAATGTATCTGCAAACAACCATGGTATTTGAGCACCAAATATCACTTGGAGTATTTGATACCCCATTTGGTGCGCAGGGTATGGAAAATATTGTTGAAATCTGGTATTGTCAGGTCCCTTTCTTGATGCAGGGTGGTCCATCTGGTGTATTGGTACCCATATCTTCCAATAGGGTAGTACTGTTCTTTAATGGCATCCTAGAAGGAATCCCATATAGGGGAAACCAAAAATATTGCAGATTCCTCTATGGCCCTTTTCTCATAGTAAGTATAACACAAGTCCTTAACATGGGGGACAACCTTGAGCAATGCAAAAGTAATATTTTCCCTATCGAAAAAATTGTGGACTGAAAAATACCCTTCGAGCAGATTCAACCATTTATCTCCAACATATGCATCTATCAGTCCTTCAAATAATGGAATATCAAAATTTACCTGTACCTTGAAGGGGGTTGCATGGCTGCTTGATGAAGATGCTTCTCCTGTGGGCAGTTGCTGAAGGATCTGTGCAAATTTGTCCATCATTTTGTTCCTTTGTCGTGTAAGGGATTCCTCGAGCAACATGTTAAAAGGATATCCTACTTGATCACCTTTATTTTCGTCCCCCGTGGGTTTTTTTCGGGCTTGGTGCAACCGATATTGCAACGAATCGATTGGTTCAAGTCCCAATTTCTTGTACCCAGATCTTGTCAGGGACATGCATGAAGAGAAATAAATGAAGAGAAAATTGCTTTGATACCACTAATCCAGATTTAGGAGCAGAACAAATGATTAACAGACTGAATATAATAAACATAGAGATATGAAGAATAACACATATATCCAGTGAACAATATCTTCTATTGAATAAATGAAATAAGTTGAAACTATAAAAATGCAGAATTGAAACACTTGCTCGAATGGTGGTAGTTATCTCTGAGAAGGAATGTGGCTGCTACGCGCATCCGTCTAATAAGAATGATTACAATGAAGCTCCAAATGCCTTTTTAACATTACTCGAGAATTCCAAAACCCTAGACATCCAAAAACCTAACCCTAGGAGATGAAATACCAAAAGTTATGTTGGCCCCTATGGGTAAGTTGGTACCTCAACTTCTCAGGGTTGTAACTTTTGTATACGCCCTCTGTTTTAGGCTTGTGATTTCCCATTGGAAAGGTATTTTCGAGAACTACACATTATTGCTATCAAACTTTGACTCTGTCTACATTTTGACTATGGTGAGCCAAAAAAACCACTTTTTAGGGCCCCAAAATGGCCCTGGAAGTATAGAAAGATGCGTTCACATGAAAACATATAAAATAAGCCAGTTGGATTAGGTAGGAGGCCACCAATATCCACCAGGAAAATGTGTAGGGATTTAGACAACCTCAAAAGTGTAGAACCCACAATTACAAAGAAGTACAGAACAACGTGTTGCACTAAAAACTGTCAAGAGGAGCCAATTGGAATAGGTGGGTGGCCACCAATATCCACCTGGATCAGTGTGCTTCAAAAGTGTTACGTGAGATTAAGGAAGAAAACCACATTAGGAACCTACAATATTTGTGGTCAACACTTTGCAAAGGAGCAAATGGTTATGGTAAACACCCAAACTTTTAATTAGTTAACCAACAATTCAATGCTATATGGCATTCCTCATGATGGGTATAATAAGGAGTTGTTGGGTTATCAAGGTAGATGTTGGCTAAGATCTTGTCTTGGCTTATGTGGCATATATTTTGTGGAATAATTGCATGGTTTATTTACCCTATGTGTGGTTTGTATCTTGAAATAATTAATTTACAAATTCCAACTAGAAGGTTAACATGGTTATTATGGGTCACACGTGGTTTCATGTCTTGGTGTAATTACATTGCATGCACAAAATGAAATTATAACAAAAATATTGTTCGATAATGAGTATTGAAGATGAAAGTATGTGTGTCATACATGAGTGATTTATCTTAATGCTTGAATAATGAGAATTGGACATGAAAGGATGTGTGTAGGTCAGGGGTTATTCGTAGGGCATGTAACATAGCGATATATAAAGTATTGTGTGAATCAATGGAGTGTTAAATATAATAGAAGAGACTTCAATGAAGATGATGATTACTTGGGATATTGTTTAGCACTAATGCATAATTGACATAATCGCTTAACCATCTACTAAAAAATAACACAAGCAGGGCTAGGGAGTGAGAAGAGGTAGGGATGGAAGGTTAGAGGGGGTTAGGGGTTGGATAGAGATAGGGCCCAATAGGGAAGTGGGATACATATAGAGATTGAGAGGTAGTGGTTGGGAGCCACTTTTCCATTGAATGGAAAACTATGCCAAGACAAGACTAAAGAGGGAAAATATTGTATTATTCTTATTGTAAAAGAATGTACACTCATTTAATCCATTAAATTAGGATAAATTATAAATTTACAAATTAGCTACATACACTTGGAGGCTTTTACACTCCTGTAACCTAGGGGGTCTCTTTTTCATTGTAATCTATCTTCACATATTATATAGAAGACCATCATTAGCTTATATTTTCTACTTTTGAATGCGTTTCCAAGCCCATATTTTAAAAATTACTAGGGTGGTGTTGAAAAAAACCTTTGTTCTTATTGATGGGCCTTTGTGTGCCTATGATTCTTTGGATAACCTAGGGACAAGGAAGGATAACATAGTTAGAATCATTCATTGCACCAAGTAGCGAGGTGCTCTACAACCTAGTATGGGGGATATTTCGAGGCATTAGAGTTATGTTAGATAACATTACATTTAAAAAAAATAAAGTGGGTTCAAGTAAAAAATAATAATTAAAATAAAATAAATTAAGTGTACTTTATTAAACAAAAATAATTACAAGCACCATGTAAAAATTGACACGGAATGAAATAAAAAAAGAGTACATTTTAAGAAATTGGATCCCTCTCATTGCTTGATAGATCCAGGTTTAATATGGATCTACGCTGGTTCAGAAAAATTATGACTCACTTATAAATGAATTGAAAATTGAACAAAAATAATAAACAACACACATGCCTCGAAATATAACAAAAAATTAAAAACAACCCACATACATGTCTACTTACCTATGGTCATTCAAGTAGACCATCATGATCACTTATAATACTAATGGTCTTCGTGAACTTCTCATGCTCAAAGTAAGGCGGGAAGTATCATACCATTGATGAGTTCTTCCCTAGAATTTTTGTAATTGGAGGCTTCTATCAACAACTAAGTTCGTAAAATGACATACAATTTTACTTGGTCTATAATCTTGAAATATATAACAACCTTTATTTTGTTTTCTTTCATCTTGTGTCAAATATTATCCTTTAAAAACCATCAACCCAGTCATAACTAAGATAATGGGAAAAATCTAAGATTAGGAAGAAAAAAATGTTTCTTGTTCTTTCATAATTATGAATAATGTAATGATAGATATAAATAAAATAAAATAATACATTCATATTAATGTGTTGTTAAATTTCCCACGGGGGCGTAGACCGATTGGCAAGTGTCGTGTAAATGGAAGGAAATATGTAAAAAAGGAGGTCTCAAGTTCGATTCTCACCCCGATATACATGTGCCCCATGATTGCAGGTTGTGTGGACACACCTGGAGGTTATAGAGGTAGAAGACAAGAATCGGCCTCGTTTCACACGAGTATGAAACCCGAGAGTTGTCGATTCCATCAGCACAAAAAAAAATGTGTTGTTAAATTGTTGCTAAGGAAATAATTATAGTATTTTATTTAAAATCTACCCATGTTGATACCACACACACCATTTATGTAAGATCCACTAATCCACCTTGGTTTGAAACTACATGAATAAAAAGATCTAAGGCTTCTTCCACTTATAAGGAAACACTTAATCTAATTCCAAACCAAATACAGTTCCTATTGATATAATCCTTCTACCATTGGTGAATTTAGGTCAAACACAAAGATAATGATGGAGGAAATGTGGGTGAATAGCTTAGAGGAAGGAAGAGAAGAATAAAACATCATAGACACTGTCAAAAAAGTGGAGAAAACTGAAATTGGCACCACCGAGGATGAGCCAATTACATCTACTATTTAATTAAGAGTGGTTATTCAAGTTCATGTGAATTTTTTTCACATATTTAAAGTTAATTTCATTAGAGTATTAATGTTAAACTTTAAAGTATGGCTATTATGTTTTATCTCATTAGAGTATTATAGTAACTTTAAATTGGGGATATATTCAATTTGAGAGTTGATTCCAATTTAATGCTTAAAAAAATTGTTCCATATTACATCAATGAAATAGTCCAAATTTTCACATAATCCCTTATTGAAAAAAGGATTTCAAAATTTTATGTAGAGGAGATCAATGTCAACTTGTTGAATATCAACGTCAATTCAACTTGTCGAATATCAACATCAATTACATTGAATTGATGTTGATATTCAACAAGTTGACATTGATCTTCTCTACAAAATACTTCACAACAATTCGAAATCCTTTTCCCAAGATAGAATATTGTTCAAAGGATTCTTTAAAAAATTGGACTATTTCATTGATTCATTATGGAAAAACTATGTTTTAATGAGTATCAAATTGGAAGTCAAATCTAAAAGTACAATTTTATTTTTTTTGTAAATAAAAGATGATCCTTGTATTAATAATATATGTTATCCATCAATGCCAAGTGTTAGCCACCTATTATGCCATAGAAGGGAAACTGAAACAGGTGGCCCTTATGAGCTTCAAGTTTGTCACATCACCATATGAACTGAAACTATTTGAACAAAACTGTCTTGACAAAATTATACAACCTAGTTGCATGAACAAAACTATATGGACATTATGTTGGTGGCCTCTGTGACTATCTATGAGAAAAATTGTATGCACAGTGTACATGTGGCCTTTATGTCCATCTAGTCTACTACTAGAATAAACCAAAAATTTAAGCCTCCAGCTAGAATGAACAAGGAACAAAAACCTAGAGACTTTACTCCACTGTTGAGCTTGGATGTCCATGGATGTTATAGACAGGGGTGTATCGTTGGTCACACGTAGGGCATCGAGTCCGCGCAAGGGTGTCTTCTAGTGCGTCGAACAGAATGTCCATTCTTTGGACGAGAATGCACTGAGAGTGCATCTTATCATCTTGTTTTTTCTGAATTTCAAAGATAAGTTGGAGGTGCTCCTCTGTGAGGCAATTTGCAGATAGTTGGGGTTGATCCTCCTCCTTTTCCTCGATGGTGACCACTACGTTCTCCTTCACCTACCATATCAGGGGGATTTCCTCCTCCACCATGCATCTTCCATCGCCATAAGACGGGTCCTTTGGGGGAGCTAGAAGACTAGTGGCCAGAGGAGTGCGCATGCACGAAGGTGGCGCTTCCTCCTTAGCCAGGCTAAAGCCATGGAGCGGATGTGGGGAAGATGGAGGTGCCTCCAACAACTCCTAGTTGTTGTGATTTGGGCTATAAAAACAGACAATGAGAGCCAGTTGGGAGGAGGAGATTATGTCACGCCCGGAGAGGGCACTGTAATACCGCGCACCTCTCTTAGACTTCCCCCTTTCTCTGGGCGTACTGAGAAAAATGTGGAGGTCTGGGGATGAGGGTGAAGAGGTGGTGAGAAGATGTTTGGGAAATATCGAAAGGGTCGAGAGCAAAGAGGCTTCGGTGAATTTGCAGCAAAGAAGCTTGTGAGGGCCAAGGGAATGGTCAAAGTTCGCCAGATAGTGAAAGGGAGCAGTGAAGCCAACACAATTGCAGAGGGCAATGGATCAAAGGAGCGGGGTGATGGGAGGGTAAGGTGAAAGAGTGCTTGAGAGAAAAACCCATAGAACGATAATGAGAAATCGCTCAGAGGAGTCGAAGAGATTGAGCCGAGGTGGAGGGAGAAAGGGTGAGTGCACCTGGGCAAAAGCCTACTTATTACCCTGTGAGTTGAGGTCCTCGCTAGCCATTAGAGCCAAGTTGAAAGTCATCCTAGATCTGGTATGCCTAGTTTGGCTTGTGTGAGTGACCATTAACCTTGCCTGGCAGTCCACGCACACTACCATTACTGTCCGCGGGGTGTGAGCCATGCGGTGGTAATGGGTTGTGGGCTGGCGGTCAGGATTAATAATTCCCTTGACCGCTCCATTCCATGTGTCCGCTAATGTTGGCCAGGTGGCACCCCATCTGGGATAAAAGTACAATTTAAAGTTACTCTAATACTCTAATAAAATAAAAAATAATTTAAAGTTTAATTTTAACACTCTAATAAAATTAACTTTAAATATATGAAAAAAATTATCACCAACTTGAAGAACCACTTTTAATTAACTAGTAAATGTAATTGACTCACCCTCACTAATATGATTCTTAAGTTTCTCCACTTTCCCAATAGTTTCTATGGTAATATCTTCTTCTCTTACTTCCTCCTCCCTTGTTATCTCTATAGTGGAAGGACTATGTTTAACAGGTACTTTGAATTAGTCCTACCCATCTTCCAACACCCTTGTGTCTTTCACTTTCACCTCCACTATAATATAAAGAAGAAAATTTGAAATATTATGACATCACATTTTTGTTTTCAAACCTCCACGATAATATAGATATCTTCTTCTCTTACTTCCTTTTAATTAATCCTACCCATCTTCCAACACCCTTGTGTCTTTCACCTCCACTATAATATAAAAAAGGAAATTTGAAATAATATGACATCACATTTTTGTTTTCAAACCTCCACTATAACTATAATATAGATATCTTCTTCTCTTACTTCTTACTTCCTCCTCCCTCGTTATCTCTATAGTGGAAGGACTATGTTTAATACCTCCACTATAATATATAATATAAAGAAGAAAATTTGAAATATTATGACATCACATTTTTGTTTTCAAACCTCCACGATAATATAGATATCTTCTTCTCTTACCTCCTTTGAATTAATCCCACCCATCTTCCAACGCCCTTGTGTCTTTCACCTCCACTATAATATAAAAACTCCACTATAATATAAAAAAGGAAATTTGAAATAATATGACATCACATTTTTGTTTTCAAACCTCCACTATAACTATAATATAGATATCTTCTTCTCTTACTTCCTCCTCCCTCGTCATCTCTATAGTGGAAGGACTATGTTTAATAGGTACTTTGAATTAATCCTACTCATCTTCCAACACCCTTGTGTCTTTTACCTTCACTATAATATAAAGAAGGAAATTTGGAATATTATGACATCACATTTTTGTTTTCAAATGTGATATATAATTTGGGTGTGGAAAAATTATTTAATTATTTTAAGAAAAGCATTATAAACTTCAAAACTTTTATTTTCTAATGTGATATATAAATTTGTTTATAGAATTGGTAAAGCTAAACTCTACTAATAAGGAAAAATTATTTAATTATTTAAAGAAAAGTATTACAAACTTCAAAAATTTTAAAAACACTTTGTTTTCTAAGTACGATATATAAATTTTGTTTTTTAACTATGATATATAAATAGGATTATGGAGAATGGTTTTATTTATTTGTTTAAAAAAAAAACATTACAAACTTCAAAATTTTTAAAAGTTGATTTTACAGATTTCTTTAGCAATTTAGAGTTTTTAGCCTTTTTTTTTTTTTTTTATTTTAATAAATTAATATAAAAATTGATTTTTGCTGGTAAAAACTAGATGTAAAATATGTAGGATTACTTAACTTTATAAACAATAATTTAAAAAATAATAAATTAACAAATTTAATATTGTTATTTATATTTATTCAAATTTTTAATACTTTAATACTTTTTCAACCATAAATATATATCTAAATATATAAAGTGATATATGTGAATTATGCAAAACTATGTACATTAAAGATAATGGACAAAAGTCAAGATTTAATAAAAAATAATAATAATAATAATAATAATAACATTTTTTCTCTTCAATTTGATTTTATGGCCAAAATTTAACTAAAAATAATAATAATAATAATAATATGGCCAAAATTTCCCGGATGGGGTGACACGAGGCGCGATGGTGCCACGCGGGATCGAGCCGGGACGCAACATTAATGCATCCACCGGCTCACATCACATCTGCTCTTAACTCACCATGGACATGAGCATGCGCATTCAAACGAAGAGGCCTCTCGCGCAAGGGAAGGGTACAGGCCCTCAGCGCACTAACCAGAAGATGTTAATGGCTATGGCGGGCATTTTAGCATCAGTTCTCATCCTCCAGTTCTCATTGTCGCTCCTTGCAGACTCCCCGGCAATCTCGCCAACTTTCAAGGGCAGCACGATCTTTTGAGAGAGTACCCATGCAATTCGCTGGACCACTGCCATGCCCCGAGCGAGAGGGAAGCCGAGAAGGGGAGCCGCCTGGCACATGGCAGAGTCACGGCGCAAGAGAAAGAAGAACTTTGAGATTGCCATAGCAATGGCAACCAGGAGAAGAAGAAACAGACCATGCACACCTCCAATGGCATACGTGGAGGAGGTCATCCCGGAAGGAGGCCTGGCGAGCCCCCCTGAGCACACTTTGTTTATCGTGCCGGACAACTGGAATCCGAGATCGAATTTTGGACTGGACAGCAAGCCATTGCCTGCAAGCAATCTGCTCGGCCCCCATGCCACCAGCTCAGAGACGCCTTACTCCCCCTGCTACGTAGAAGAGGAGGTTCCCCCCGAACCTACCAGGGAAGCGGAGGTGCACCTGAATCAGGAAGCAGAAGCGACCAACCTTGAGAGGTTAATTGACATCCATCGCCCAAAGCAGCCACCTTCAGTCGACTGGGGATACTTCAATCTCGTCTTTGAGATGAAGAATCTGCCGGATGACCAGATCTTCCGCCTGGCGAGAATGAATCAGAGACTTGACTTGCTCTTTGCGGCTCACTCCAGAACTCTGCCAAAGCAACAATGTCTGACTTGTGCGCAGGCCTATGCGTTCCCAGCAGGATGGCGGCAGCAGGATGACGAGGACAAGTGCGCAGGCTCAAAGGTTACATAATGCTCAGAACCAAACTTTGTTTTACTTGTTATAATTTAGGCCTTGGGCCCGTTAGTTATCAACTTTTCTTAGTACTAGTCAGGGTAACCAGTTTCATGCTCAAGACTAATAGTCCTGGTTTCCTTCGGGCAGGACGTGACACTATAAATTTTGTTAATTTTGTGAATTGGGTGACAAATGGCATGAGATGTCCAATTGTCCCGGTTTCCTGTTCAGGCGGGACAGCAGGCATCACCAACAGCTTTTGTATTCGGTTTATGGTAATATAATAGGCTCCATCTTTTTTTTTATTTAAAAAAAAAATAATATGACCAAAATTTAACTAATAATAATAATAATAATAATAATAACACTTTTTCTCTTCAATTCGATTCAATGGACTAATCTATTTAACCCATAAATTAGTTAAAATAATATATTTATATTGATTTATTATAATCTATAAACTTGAATATGATAATTAAAAATACTTAAATTTCATAATTTAATAATAAATATTTATTAAAATAAATTAATTTTATATAGTAATAATGAACTTAAAAAAATCTAAAACTTTTGTAAGATTAAAATTGAAAATTAATTTTATATAGTAATAATGAACTTGAAAAAATCTAAAACTTTTTGTAAAATTAATTTTATAATGAGAAAACCATTGATCATCAAAGATGTTTCCATATACCAAAACCATTTGACAACAAATTGTTAAAACCATATACTTGTACCAAAACCAAGTACTCATTATTTCATGCAATACCAATATCATACTTCGTCTATCATTAACAAGTAGTGTTCTACCTTCATCTAATGATACTCTATTGCTTACAAAACCATATACCAAAACTATTTGACAAAACAAATTGTTAAACCCATACACTTGTACCAAAACCAAGTACTCATTATTCCATGGAATACCAATATCACACTTCGTCTACCACTAACAAGTAGTATTCTACCTTCATCTAATGATACTCTATTACTTACAAAACCGTATATCAAAACCATTTAACAAAACAAATTGTTAAAACCATATACTTGTACCATACCAAAACCAAGTACTTATTATTCCATGGAATACCAATATCTACCGAATGCATTCTTTCTTGGGGTTCTCTCTCAGCATTTATTGGGAAACTGTGTAATCGCTGGGGAATTGGTCTCTTATCCTCTTCCTCAGATTGAGGAAATTCACCACCATTTCCAAAATGTTGGCATCCATAACAGGGATGTTGGGGTGGATTTTATCCCTCAATGCAGTGCACTCCTCCATAACCAAACGCGTTTCAACCTGGAATTCCCTCGCCTCATCTCGCCTTCCCTAGTCTTCAAGATTGCGGTTGTTGCTTCCTCCATGGCTCCAGCCATTGCACAACTGGTAGACAAGCAGAAAATATGAATGACCAATCTCCACCGTTGTGAATAAACAAATAAAAAAATCAATCATTAATCTCTCAAATCCAAGATTAAAGACTATGTTATGAATCTATCAAATAAAATAAGAAGTGTTATGAATCTATAAATCTATCAAATAAAATAGTGTCACGAATCTATCAAATCCAAGATTAAAGACTGTGTCATGATTCAATCACCTCAGTGAGCACTGAAGAGGATGGATCAATATCCAATAAGAGGAGCTGGATGAGAAACCACTGTAACTACAACTATGTGTTGGCTCAATGGTCCATTGCTCGCTAACTTGAGAGTTTCTATTATATACCAAGGACAATATCAAAATATCAATTCAATATGATTATCAACAAATAGCAATAACCACAGCCAAACCAAATTATGCATAACATTGACAAGATACAATTTAGTGACGACAGAATGATCTGACCCTAATTACTAGTATCCCAAAAATGATGCATCACCAATACAACACCACACCATCTGTTTGGTGAACCTTACTTTCCTGTAGCCACTACCACGATGCTATCACCTTCTCATACACACCTTTATTCCTTCTCACTTAGATTCTTGTTTTTTATAGGCCTTGTGCCCTAAAATATCTAGGGTTTACCTTTGGTAACATTCTAAAAATGAGGGGAAGTACTCAAGGTTTTGGGGCTTTATTTTTACCAAAACAATGTGCTACAACATGTGTTAAAACCATGGATTCATTATTACATAAAATATCAAATAAGTAATTTTTTCCCATTGAGTTTATCTTGGGTGCTTGGGAGGAATGATTGTTATTCTCCCCACCTAGGTCTTTGAGCCTTGTGGTTGACCATCCTTGTGGGCTAAATAATCTAGGGTTTACCTTGGGTACCATCCTGAAAATGAGGGGAAGGTACCATCTTTGAAATGATGGAAGTACTATTTTTTGGGCTTTATAACCTAGAAAAAAAGAAATATTTTGTGGAAATCATGCCCGAAAATCATGCATTTTTACCAAAACAATGTGCTACAACATGTGTTATGACCATGCATTCATTATTACATATAAATTTCAAATAATTAATGTTTTTCTATTGGGTGTAGCTTGGGTGGTTGGGAGTTATTGATCGGCCCCTAAAGAATATAGGGTTTACCCTTGGTACCATCCTCGAAATGAGGGGAAATACTCCCAGTTTTCAGGATAAAAAAAGTAATGTTTTTTCCAAAATGATGTGCCAATACTATGCATTTTTACTAAAACCATGTGTCATAAGCTGTGTTAAAACCATATATTCATTAGTACATATAGATGGAACAAGTAATGTTATGCTTTATCCACTTATGTTTTTCAAAAATTGTTTAAAAATGGGTCGAAATTATTAATGGAAAAGTTCCATGGTCAATGTTTCCATCAATCCACTACTTACAAAACCATATACCAAAACTATTTTCCAAAACAATGTCATAAAACCATGTACTTGTGCCAAAACATGTGTACTTAAAACCAAGTATGCATTATTCCATGGAATACCAATCTCCCACTTTGTCTATCACTTCCAACAAGCAATGTTGTACCTTGATCTACTCACACTCATTATTACTTATAGGTATACCAATATCCCACTTGGTTATCACTTCCAATAAACAATGTGTTGCCTTGATATGCTTTTTAATATGAAATTTCAACAATGTGTGTTGCCTAAAATGGGTCAAAATCCCTAATGAAAAGTTCCATGGTCAAACTCAATTGTAGTGTCCCCAAGGCCGAGCCCCATTGTAAACCATGTTTTGAAAGGAATTGTAATTATGTTTTATAGGCTGGTGAGCCAAGTTTGTATAAGTTGGAGGCTTATGTGTTGTTAGGCCAGGGAGCCTGAGTGTTGAAGGCCAGGAGCCTACTGTTGTATATGTAATCACGCAGAACAATTAATAAAACATAAACACCACCATGTGCAGACCGACCACGATGAATGAGTGAAGGGGGACTAAGAATCCACAAAGTGGGCAAGGAATTAGGGACTGGAAGGTGAGAAAGGGGCTAAGCCTAGGGGGCTTAAGCCTGGGAATAATATTTTAATATTATTCCAAAAGATATGTGCATTATATGATTTTAACCTGAGTCATTTTGGAAGGACAGGTGATTTCCCAAGTGGTGGGAGGAACGTGTGCTAGTGGAACGCATGCAGTTCCATGGGTGACAAGTGTCAACCCTGGTGCATAAGAATAAAACAGTCAGGGTGAGCCGTGAGAAGGTTCCATTCCCATTCCACCGGACTGTCTGAACGCGTACGGAACTCTGAGCAGGATGACTAACCCGACTCCTGTAGAGAACCTCCGTGAGACCCTGTGACTCGAATGTCTGTGTTTGATTCAGAGAAATCTCGTGCGTGTAACCCCAGCCTACGAGAAGCCTGTGTTGAATTCGGGGAAGAGTCTTTGCTTGTTCGGGAAAGTTGAGCTAGCCTATGCGAGCATTCCCTGTTCCGAAGCCGTGACTATGAAGCCATCCTGTGGCTGCCGAACCAATTTTTGGAAAGCCTGTGTCTATTTTCCCTTGGGATTGTTGAGACTACGTAGTACTAGACTGCGTGAGGCTTTTTGGCCTGTGAGCGAATCCCTCCAGGTGAGAGAGTGCGCAGGGGAAGGAGAGAACTTCTGGAAGGAACCCTGTAGCTGCCATAGAGCCTAGAGACTTCCGGTTCGGTCTGTTCCTGTAACCCAAGGTAAGGGAGATTGGCAGCCGAAGGACTGTCCAGGTGACAGAGAAGGTGCATTCTCCTGGGGTGGAACAGGCATGTGGGGAATGAGGGTATGTGGGCTGTCAACGTGGTCGATTCCTGGGAGAGCATTATGTCCTTGTGGTTGTGTGTTGTTTTCCTTGTAACCTTAGCCTAGCCTAGATTTCCTTGCCTTGGGGTGGAGCTTAGTCCCAGCTCGGGGGTGACCCACTGCTGAGCTGATGAGCAGTGTGGTATAAGGCTGGGAGGTTCGTGGAAGGCCTGCACTTGGTTGGTGGAATCTACCATTGATAAAGATAAGTATCTGATTATGCTTTTATCATGTTTTGCATGACTGTGTTGCTTATGTATCATGTTTTCCGCTGTGTATATGAATTAATATGAAAAGCTAATTGCTTGCTGATTATGGTAGTAATTCATATGAATACTTTGTGTTGAATGTGTTTATTGTTTAAATGCATGTTGGTTAAATAAAGTCTGTATGAGTTATGTACAAAGTGGTGTTATAGTCTTCTTTTAAGAGTGATTAAACCTTAGTAGCAGAAAATGTGTGCTACAGTTTGGTATCAGAGCAATTAAGCATAGTATTAGAAAGTGGCGCAGCGGGTGTGCTACAGTTTGGTATCAGAGCCAAGGTTTCGACACTGAGCCTAGATGGGCCAGTGGAGCGGTCTTTGGACCAAGAATGCGAGGGGAAATTGGGTCTGGAAGGCCAATTTCGGACCTTGGTTTACTCCAAAATCTCAAGGAGTTACTTGACGTGTTTTAAAAGCTCAGGAGGTATAGCGGCGTTATGAAACCGCAACCATTGTAGTATGAGTCCACAGGGAGAGAGGACTCCACACCGGTGGTGTGGAAGCTCTAGGATCTGTTCGGGAGGGAAGGTGAACCCTTGTGAGCCGTCAGATCTTCATCAAATTACCCGATAGTCGTCGAATCGGTAGAGAGTTGCACGGAGTTTTAAAGCTTCGTGAACAGGAGGGTGAAAGTCCTGAAAGGAGTTGTCTTATCGGGATATTGGCGTTCGAGATAACGGAGTTCTCGAGGTCGAGAAGGTCGGGACATTTCAAGTTTCAAAATAGCGAGAGGAAATCTGAGCCGTTCGTATAAGGAAGGACGCGTGTCGTGCGATCATCCAATTCGGAGATCCGGACACCCGGACTCACATAGGTGAGTGTTTTTTGACCTTGCACCAGGAAAAGTCTCGAGATTTGATCTGAGCCGTCCAACAGTTGGGACACGTGGTGGAGATCGAGCGACCCATCGATATATTAGCTACCGGGGTTTTGAGTTGACATAGAACTTTGTCATCGGGGAATCACAAGTTGCGAAATCTCGAGATTGGATCTGAGCCATCTGTCAGTTGGGACATGTGGGTGAGATTGGGAGCCCATCGGCATATCAGGGTTCAGTGTTTCGCGAATCCTGAAGACAAGGCACTCGGAGCATTTGAAATCGAGAAATAGCAAGAAGTGGCAAGGACCGTCCATTCTTGGGGACGCGTGGTCGAGATCGAGGAATTCGGGAAAGTTCCATAAGGAGAGTCATCCATCGAGAAATCGGGGTTCGGGGAATCGCGAATCCTGAGGACATATGTGTTTCGACATTGGAAAGTCAGAAACCCCGATAGGAGGTATGACTGTGGTCATATAAGGGGAGGTCGTGTGAACCACGAGTCTAGCCCGGAGGGTTAACAGGAGTTAGATCGCATCGACGTTTGGAAGCCCAAAACGTCGAAAGGATCTGCATCATATATCTGAGAAAGATCTGACCATTGGATTTTTCTAGGAATGGACGTGGACACATGGAGATGTACCACGTGCCAGTGGGTCGAGGAGACAGGCGAGAGTGGTGGGACCCGATGACGTCGTTAAAAGCGACGTGGACCCTCCTTAACGTACCACATGCCACGGTGGTGAAGGGCGACAGTTGTGCTGTGGGCCCGGAGAATAAAGTAATTCGCGATTTCGGGGACTCATGAGATAAGGGCATGGGAGCTCGACATTGAAACTCGTGAAGTCGCGAAGTAGCGAGAACGAGAGGAGAAAAGTCAACATCACTTCTCGGGGTTTTGTGAAAGGGAGGCACCAGGGTTGGATGCCACAACTCACGAAGGTGCGAATAGAAAAGGGTGCTAGCACTTAGCCCTAGACTATGGGCATGCGTAGCAGACGCTAGCAAGGAGGGAGCCATACCCGTGTCGCATCTCGAGTATTGTCGGTTAGAGGAAATGAGTTGAGGGTCTTCGACTCACGAACTCGCGAGATTGTGAGTTGCAAAAAGGGTGACTCTGGTTACGAATATCTAACTGTTGGATCTTCGTGGACCGAAACCCGAAGTCCCGAAGTCCCTAAATCTCCGAAGACAGAAGAATCATAGCAGATTTTAAGGATGACAACTATGTTGTGGGCCCAGGGAATAAGGAAACAGAATTTTCGGAATTCAGGAATTGAAATGATAAAAGGTTGGGAGTCACTGCAAATGAACTCCTTAGTGCCGAAAAACCAAAGTCCCGGGTACCGAAAACCCGAAGGCCGAAAATCCCGAAATGCCGAAAATGAAAGTTTCGAAAACCCGAAAATTGCAGAGCCGAGTAGAGCTCGGAAAAGTTGTGAAATTGAAAGATTTTCTTAACATCGATTGTTATGAAAGATGAGGAATTGTCAAGAAACAAAGGCCTGACAAATTCTAATCATCTGCGCAATTGTATTGCAGAAGGTTGACGAGTGCCATAACTGATTTGAATTGCCACAAAGTGCAAAGAAATGGAAGAGACACATAATTCTTCCAGTTCAAAAAATGAAGCTCAGAAGAGATAGCATGGAACTTTTGGTATGAAGAGTGCGCATATCCAGCGCAAGGAGTGCTTATAGAGGGAATTGTTTTAAGTTCAAAAGACTCTAGGAGACGAGTGTAGAGGGTGCCAGGAAGACACCATAAAGTCTTTTGGAAAACACTGAAGGGTCAAGTCCCTTTGAGATTGATTAAGTTAAAAGCTCTGAGAGAAACATAGCAAGTTCACACGCCGAGCGCAAGTGCACGGTAAGGTGAAGTTAAAATTTCACTAACCGAAGCTCGGAAGGGAAAACACCATCGAAGCCTTTGAATTATTCAAAATCCTTCAAGTTAGGGAGGAAGTCAATTCTAGAAGAATTGATGCCAAGATATTTGGAAAGAAGTTATTTAGAATTTGAACGAACGGTCAGAATTCTCCGTGGAGAACTCGCAAAATCACGGGGACCGTAAGATAGCTAGAAGTTGGAAGGTGGTTAGTGGATGGAGAAACTCGCCACTCTAGGATCTAGAATAAAGTAGGTCGTTGATCATGGTTGGTTTGAACCGTTGGATCATTTCGTAAATTCAGGGATCATGAACTTGGAGCATAGGCCAAATTCTTGGTCACTCCAAGTCCTGAATCGCGAAAAGAGATTAACAAGGATAGAATCGGATGGTGGAGTGCTTCCAGGAAGAAGTTCCAAAAACTCGTGAGATATTGGATCCAGCCTTATGCGAGGAAGATAACGCTAAGAGTTATTCAATACTTGAAGTCTCATGGGAGGTATTGAACCGTCGATCTCAGGGAAGATCGAACCATTGATTCCTTTCATCGGGAATTCATAGAATCGAAAGTTGGGAGAACAGAAGAATTTGTTCTCAAAAATACTGAAATGCAAACTTACGATTCACGAGGAAAGATATAGACCATTGAATCACGGTCAGTGTCAGCTGTTGATCTAACACACTTGAATTTCATGAAGATGGAAGTTGAAAGAGGGAAGAGAATTGCTTTCTAATTTCGCGAACCGTGAAGTCCTGATTCACGAGAAAAATGATCCACACCGTTGGATTACGAGGAGCTTTGATTTGTTGGATCTAACTCACATAGATTTCGGAAAACTAGAGACCGGAAGAAAAGTAAGGGAAACTATTTTTCGAAACCCCGAAACGTGAATTGTCGATTCACGAGGAATTGACCAAGACCATCGAACCCGGAAAGCTATGGACCTTTGATTTGAGGCAACAAGGGTTCGGGAGTTCGGACCTCGAGAGAAAGGAGGAGAGCTAATCCTCGAATTTCGCTAGAGGTCACACCAGTGGAAGTTAAAGGAAGAGCTAGGATGCGCTAGACTCTTGTTTAAGATTTCGGGGATAGAGAGAGTCGAGGGTGACTCATATTGAAACACTCGATACGCGAAATCCTGAAACACCTTTTTGGATAGGTGCGTAGTCATAGCCAGTGGCCATGTAGGAGAAACTTGTAGGAATCCTAGAAGAATTGAATGCTTCTGGGATCCGCAAGAAAAAGGGTCATAAGGAGAAAGAAGTTGTTTCAATTTGTGGCAGTAAGTATGCTATGGCTTGTTTGTCTAGCCCAGGGAAAGAATGCTTGCATGTCGCAGGTGTTGTTGGTAATTTTTCTACCTCATGAAGGAAGCAACAGAGAGATGAAGAGCTAGTTATAAGTCTGATAAAAGAAGCATGAAAGCTTCTACTGCTATCAGATATTCAGGTAGTATAATTTTTAATGGCAGTCATGCAGGTATGAGTTTTATCACTCTTTTTGCATAATTGTTGAAAGGAAATTATGG
>ML782145.1:79634-95166 GCA_009831015.1 Picea engelmannii | reverse complement strand
TGCATGTTCTTTTAAGTGCACCAGTAGTGACTACCCAATTTCACCAATATAGACTTTGGATAGGAACATGGGATTTTATTGACACCTTTCAATTTAAGAAGATATAATGGAAGAAAACTATTCCAAATAAACAATATATTTTATAAATTATTCGATGATCATATTACAAAAGAGTATTATGATATATATACAAGAGAATGAAAGGGTTGCAACCCTACAAATTGATAATAAAAGAACGTATGACTAATAAACAATTAATTAATATTAGACTCATCAAAATTCATCCCCTCCTAAAATTATTTGACCATGAAGCATAGGTAAAAGGAGTGCTTGGATCTAAATTCCTCATTCTCCCATGTAGTTTAGAAACCATAGCCTCATTTGCAACAATTGGAGAGAGACAACTAACATTATCTTTGATGACATTTTTCTTACCATCATCACCTACTAGAGGAATTTCATGCATAACAAGTTTAAGGTATTTTTTCCTAAATGCATACTCACTTTTGTTTACAATATCATCCAATGATGGTTTTTATGGATGATATCTTAACATACACCCTAGATATTGTTTTCTCCTTGGGCCCCACTTTGACATGTCATTATCTTCAAGTGATGGAGATTGCAGTGATTCTGTCTTAGAATATATCAAGTTATGATAACTAACTCTAGAAATCCCTTGGCCTTATAGGAACTCAATAAGTTTCTTCAATAAAGAATCAATTTCATGTTGACTATCATGCTCCTCAAGAAGTTGTTGTTGAGTTAGAGAAACATCAAAACCACTTTCTAGTATGTTGAAAAGTTCATGAAGTTCCTGATGACTAAAATATTGATTTTGTTGTTTGTGTCATGTTGTTGATTTGAATACGTCTCCTTTGAATACCCATTTGCAATAAATATTATCTTCAATGGTGCCACAAGTAATTAAATGATAGAGAAACAAATTTCTTAACTTCTTAATGAGATATGAGCAATCCACACTTTGATTATCGGTGCTTGGGTTCCAAGAAGTATAAAAAATGACCACTCAATCATCTCGAGTAAGTGTAATCCATAGACCACCTATTTTTTATGTCAATAAAAGTATAGGAATTTTGTCATACACTTGAAATTCATTTACAAATTTCTCTCTCTCGCATGCCCTTTTTGTGCCATCAATTTGCAGAAAATTATAACCCTTGATTATTACTTCCTCCTGAATAATATTAAGTAGTTTTCGACTCTGAGAAAAAACCAACACTCGATGGTACTATGCAATCAGGTTATCTAGTAGTGCGATTAAAAACAAAATTTTGCAGGATGCATTTCCATGTTTCTTCTCTCTATTTTCCATCTGAGTAATGCTTTATAAAGTTGCAACTAGCTCTATTGCAAAAAAAACTTATGCTTGTATCTCTTCTTCCTCAACAACACTTGCTCCTTTAATCATGGATCACATTCCTTCTTCTATGTCACCAAATGCTCTCTTTTTCAGTATTATAGGATGGTCACATGCATTTTTCAATACCATTAGAGTATCCAGAGATGAACCATCAGTTGTCACATAGTCCCTCAGACTATCCCACTTTCGTCCAGGGCTCCAACACAAATTAGATAGGAAATCTCTCTTGTTGGGGGCTCAAGGAATGTTAGTTGTATTAGGAAAAACTAAAAGCATTAATCTCACTTTATCTAGGGTAATTTCTTACACAAAAATATCAGTCTTCAAGCCTAACAACCTACTTCTTCATGCAATTAAAGCTTCAACCAATTTCCCACGAAATATACTATGGTTGTATTCAAGCTCCAATAGTCCACACACTCTTGTTATCCCAAAAATTACTTGTAAAAATTGCCTACAATCCCCATTCTAATTTCCTTTTACCCATGAGAGTTGACTCTCACATTCCCTAATTTTTATGGTATTGAACCCCATGCTCTCAATAACTATGTGAGGTGACTTTTCCCACCAATCCTCTTACATGTATGCAATGGTTGGGGATTTGAAACACTCAAAAGGTAAATTAGAAGGTTCACACAAAATATGTATTTAGAAAATGGTTTGGGATTAATAAACATGAATGATTCCCCCCTAAGTCTCTTATGGAAACTTAGCCCCTATGACTCCATCCATGTCCATCTGCAATCGGTGATGCATTTTATTTTATTGTTTCAATATACAATGTTTAAATATTACATCATTGTTCCCATGGTCATGCGTCATATTTACATTATACATCACTAAAAAGGGATTAAAAATAGGAATGTTACCAGGTCCTAATGCTAGTTGTGTAAGTCTTTATAGTGAGCTCTCCTTCAAGATTAATCTGCAATGGGTTACTTCTTTTGTTTCACTTCAGAATTTGGAACCTCCTAGTCCAGTGGCATTTGAGAGTTTTGAAATTGTAGTCTAGCATTTGGGAATTATTTTAGGTTGACTTATTGTGATAAGTCTAGAAATCGAGGGACCTTCAGTAGGTAGCTAGTTACATTTGGAAGATTTCTTTCTGGTGTTAATTATCAATGTTCATTTTTCCTAGGAATCTCATCGAGCTTCAATTTCTATTTTACTTTTAGTTGGAATCCTTCTCTTTGCTATGCCATCTTTAGTTTTTATAGTTTATAATCTCTCCATGAAATAAATTCTATTGTTGGTATTAACTCTATTTATAGGCTAGATTTAGCAATCATGGATCTAGAGGAATTTTCTTCTACTCAATTGGGTCATAATATTTTCTCATGTTTGGTCATTCCTCATTCATTTTGGATTGTTGAGGTGCCCAGCATGGCCAACAAAGACATCATAGGATTTTGAAGAATCATGTGAAGACATGAGGAAAGTATCCATTTCAATAGGAGCACCTTGCTTTTAATCTCTTCAAAGATGAATGAAATTGAGCATCATTGCATATCCCAACATGCAAACATTATGAATATGTTGGTTCACCAAAAGTAGAATGTAGTAATTCTAGAAGTTGATTGCAACATGCTTAGGAATATGGTTCTAAATCTCTGCAAGGACACTTTGTATACAACTTCCAACAATCTGGCATCTGATAATTAGACACATGCAGACTTTAAATATGAAGAAACATTCAACCAACTCAAGGAACCAATTGACATTGAACAACATAATTTTCCTCCCTCTGACATGGATTAGGAAGAAGCAGATAGTAGTCATGTATTCCATTGAATTTTATGTATTTCAAAGTTATTATATTTCTAAAAGTTTATGTTAAGAGGGACACACCTCAGAACACTTAGAATGTTTTCCATATAGCTTTCTTTAAACTAATTTTTGTAGCAGTAGAGAATTTCCTAGTTTTGTTTTTCTAAGCACTGGACAGTCTTATGTAACCAATGTTAGGTTTGCTACAATCCCCTTATTAATATAACATTATTTTTCTGGTTAAAAAATAAAGGATGCGAGGACACAAACAAGAATGACAATTGGGACTTGAAATCGATGTTGGGATGCAAAAAGGAATGCTATGGACATATTCAGATGAAAATTGGGATGTAGAAGTATTTTAAAACATAGTTGTGATGAAAACAAGGATGCAAAAGAAGACACAAAGGGATGCAAAATCGAGATGTGGAAAAAATAAATTTACTCTTTTTCGAGAAAAAAATTCTCTAAAATCTTTAATGCACTAGTGTAGATCCATCTTAATCCCTAATCTATCAAACATTGAGAGGGATAAAATCCATGGAAGTGCAAAAATTTAATCAAAATTTTTCACTCTAAAAAAGGAGGGATCAACAAATTTCTATAAGATCAAAGTTATTTTTCAATTTTTTTCTCTCCAAAAAAGGTTTGCACTTTCTAAAAATTTGATGATCCATATTCATGCTTAATAGATCCAAGGCTAGATGGATCTATACTCAGTGGCCTAATAGTTAAGAACATGTGTTCCTACTTGGAGGTCATAGATTCAAATATAGAGGGAGGTAGAATATGTAGAGTTGTAACATCCCCATTTTTAATCCCCATTTTAGCGATGTGTAATTAAATATGATGTATAGCCACGGGCCCAAATATGTAATTTGTAAACAATGTATATGATCATAATAATAATATAAATGTGATGCTAGTTTCAGGTGGACACTGACAAAGTTATAGGGGGATAAGTTTCCACAAGAGAGGGGAATGTATAAGAATGTCTAAGAAAGGGGTCCAATGTGGGGGTGCGGGATGGGGGGATTATTCATGGGTATTATTTCCAACCCACTTTCCTAAAATTATTACTTTGAGTGAACCTTTCTAATTTCCTTTTAAGTGTATGAGACCCCAATCATTAAAACATGTATGAGGGGTTGGTGGGAAAAGTCACATCCCATAGTTATGAGAGCATGGGGGCTAAGTACAATCAACCTTGGGGAATGTGAGTAAAGTCTCATGGGTAAAACATAAATTTGGGTGGTCATTGTGGGAAATTGTTGCATGAAATTTATGGAGAAGCAAGGGAGTGGAGAGAATTGGAGCTTGAAGGAAGCCATAGTAAGTGTTATGGGCAACTTGTTGGAGCTATTGTTGCATGAAGAGGCAGGATATTAGGCCTGTAGAGAGGAATATTTTGTGTAAGATATTTTCCTTTGAACAATGGGTTCTTTTGTTAGTTTTCTTGGGGCAGATAACATCCCTAGAGTCCCCAACAATAGAGATTCCTATCCAACCTTGTGTTGGATCCCTGGAGGGATGAAGGAAGGCTTGAGGGACTATGTGCAGTGAAGGTATATCCCAATTCCTTGGGTTGCATAGGTTGAGAGGAAGAGAGATGGAGGATTGGGATAGTTGTTAGAAAATTAGTTATTTGTGGGAGTGAATTGCGTTGTGAGAGAGACACCCTATTTTGTGAAATCATAGCCCCGTCTTTGGGATGATTTGCTTATGATATTTATAGTAGAAAATATATGATTGGGAGGAACGTTCATCCCCTGCAGTCAGTTGATCATTTTTTGTTAAACGATAAGTGATTTTATCTCCATTTTATCAATTTTATTCATGGGATTTTATTGTTGTGTATGAACTCTAATTGTTCAGCTAATATATGTGGCTGTGTACGAGTTTTAATCAATTGCATTCATGTTGTTAATTATTTATGCTATATGCATATGTTTTTAATTTCTATTAGAGTGCATTTAGTTCATAGTATTAGAAAACAATTTATGGGTTATGTAATGCGACACTACAAGAGCTCCTTGTTGTGCAAAGGATTCCCTTGTACCAAAAACAAGAGGGTCTTATATGTCAATTTGGCATTTAGTTAAACTACGTCATTGTCATAGTTGAGGGGTGTATAGCTCAAGTGGTTGGGAGGTAAGTTTCATACTCTCCTCACCCAAGTACAAGTCCCCAATGAGAAATTTGGCTCATTATGATTAGGCTAGAAGGGTAGGAATCCCACAGGTGTGGGACCCCCATGGGTACATCCTCATATGTCTTGGTCCTTGTGATCCAAGTGGATATCAGTGGTCTCCCACCTCTTCCACTGACTCAATGGTTCTCTATCTTCTTGGTAATTTTTCTATGGTTTTTTAAGTCCCAAACTTTCGGGGCTATTTTGAGGCCCTAGACGATGTTTTTTGGACATTCGGGGGGCTAGGGGTTTCCATGGCATACTATGGCCCCAGCCAGAAGTTGTAATCCTTGGACAGTTTTTTCCAATGAGATATCATGCACCCCAAATGGATATTGTATGCAAAATTTTCACTACCGAAAAGTCGATGTATCATCTAACCACATCGGGGCCCACAATACTTTTGGTGTTTCATATTCCAGGGTTAGGGTTTTGATGTTTAGGGATTTTTCCTCATTGTATTTTAGGATTTATGATAAAAGGACCTTTTCAACCTCTTTATAATCAACTTGTTGTGAATGAGCATAGTTAGCATATATTTCTCTTCAGAGATGAGCTACCGCCATTCTATCCAGCTTGTGTTCTACATTATTTTGTTATTTTATTCATTAATAGAAGTTGGGATTCACTATGTTTATGTGTTCTCTACTATAGTTTTTTTATGTATCTCATTTTGTTCTCAATATAATCCAGATCAATGGTATTAAAGCAGTCTTCTCCTTTTTTTTTCTCAGTTCATGTCCCTGACGAGGTCAGGGTATAAAGAGTTGGATCTTGAGATAGTTTCACTTTGGGACGATCTCTCTGTCTCTCCAAACCAACCTCCAATGGTAGAAGAAAAGAGATATTACGGAGTAGGATATCCTCTCAAAATGGTTGAATCAATTAGAAGGATGTTACTCTATTCAAATATTTTATGACACCAAAAACGATCACCTTAGCTTTCCTTAAATCCCTCCCCCATGTCAAATATTGGTGGGAATGTTCTTGGTAGAGACCAAACAAAGGAAAGTCTATAGAATTTGGGATAGGACCCACTTGGGTGGCCTTTGTTGATGCCCTCAAGGAGGACTTAGACCTTGTCAGAAACTATGATGACCAGTACATGAGATGGATGATTTTGTTTGAAGAAAGAGACTAGATGGTGTTTAAGTACGCTAACATACTCCATACCTTATGCTCAAAGTTGGGTATTAGAGCCTTTGAGTGACACCTAGTTATGAATTATAGTAGTGGCCTACACAGGTGCATCCAAACATATATGGATTTCTTGGAAATCTCCTCATTGGGATCCAATTATCGATATGTTGTCAAAATTGAGCAGAAATTTAAGTAGTGGAATAAGAGAGAGTTTAGTTCTACAAATCCACAACCTCACAAGGGATAGATAAAGGAAGGTCAACCTCAAGACAATTATTCCAAGTTGCAGGAAAGGAAGGGTAATTGGATTATGAAGAAGGACACTATAAAATGGTATGAGTTCCACAAAAACCCTTGGCACAACAATGATGAATGCCACTCAAAAAATTCATTGTTGATCGAGCTTAAAGAAAAAAACTAGTACATTTGGCCCATTTTTCGACGCCCATCCAAAGAATTCGTGTCTGGCTTTCGAAAAACCCACTTTCCAACTATTAGTTGAACCACTTTTGTCACACTCTCGACGTTATAACCATCTATCGGAATTGAGACGTAAGAAAATTCCATGTGTAGTGTGTAGAAAGGTTTGTATGATACATGTGTTCATCACACATTATTGTCGCAAGTCTGATAATACCATGAATGTTGACATGTCGAATAATTTGTATGCCACATCGCATATTCCATGAAAACGTCACTAGAGAACCCGTTGTCGTTCAACTGATGACGTCGGTCGTAAATGTGACTTAGAAATCCCTAAGTACCATCAGAAATCCAACACTAATTCTAACAAAATTGTGACTTTATTGTTGATGACCCAGGTCAGTGTAGCAACGGTTGATCGTTCTGAGTTTGTCATCGATCCAACGATATAACAAGATGAATTTGGAGGATGCATGAAGAAATTTTCGTCAACATACATCAACGTGGTGACACATGAGAGTTCCAAGTTGTGAAATGAAATATGAGGTATTATCATTTGATTTCCTATGTCGGTATAATAAAATGAAAAAAAAATCAAATTGCATCAGACATAGGGAGCAAGCTGAGCAAGATGTAGATGATAATGTTCTCTATATATGATGATATATAAAATTAGTATTACAGGTTTTGTTTTTTCATAAAACCCTAATTCAAGTTGTTTTGAGCATCCACAACTAAAAATGCACAGTTGCTTCTGAAATACACGTTTTGATTTTAAACTCTAATTTATGCCCTTGTGCAGAAATGCACGCCAGGCTTCACTAAAAATGCATGACCATGTATTAATACCTCTGTAATTCGAGTGGTTCAAGTTTATGAGGTTGTATTAGATATTTTTACACCTATGTACATATTTAGATTTTCATTTTCAAACATAAAAGTGATTGTTGTGTAAAAGAGGCAAAGTCTACCTTGTAAATTGAGAGACCAAAACAGTAGAAAGTGAACTAAGGGAAATGCACACCCATGCTTATATATAGCTCCAAATAGAGTTATCTAAGTTTTTGGGTGAAGTTAATAACATTACAAATATTTATATATCATACAGAGTGCATTATAAAATGACTAAGGACTTCTACCTTGAATCAAGATTCCATACTTTTTGCAAAATGGAGGGTAAAACCGTCTTACTATAAAATGCATGACTAGGTCTCATATGACCTCCAAATTGAGTGGTTCCAATTGTGTAGTTTGTATTTTATAATTTTACATGTATTCATACTTCAATTGTGCATTTTGAAACCAAAATCCCTCTTCTATGCATAAATGCTAAAATTTGCCTTGTAAATGCAAAAAAATGCATAAAGGGAAAAATGCATAAAAATGCATGAAAATGAGGGATGATGAGAAATGCATTCCCTAGGAAGAAAAATCCATGTGTGGTGTTGTTAATTTACAAGTTAAAAGACTTTGGATTTGTTGTAAACCCTAAAGAATGCATACTAGGGTGATTTGTGCCCATAATTTAGTAAAGGGTTGATATATACATGAATGTTTGGAAATTGTGCACACACACTAACTAAAATGGAAAAATGAGTACTAACTACCTACATCCATGAGCTTGATAATGCACGAGCTTGTACAACCACATCACACATAGGCTATTTGTCAATTTCATTTTCATTGCAAAGACCTCTAGAAATCATCAGAGAATACAAGGTTATATGGACGAATAATAATTAAATAAATAAACAAACATATCAACATGTATGAGACTCTAGAAAGACTAAATTGGAATACATGATTGAGCAAAATACTCTTTTTTATTTTAAATTGTAATTTCTGCATTTGTGCGGAAATGCATGCTAGGCCTCAAAAAAAATGCACATCATGGTATTTACACGCTTGCAATTTGAGTTATTCAAGTTTTTTAGGGTGTCTTACATAATTTTACTCCTGTCAGCATATTTAGATTTTCATTTGAAAAAAAAAAAATGGATTTTGTGTAAAAGAAGCTAAGTCTACCTTGTAAATTGAGAGACCAAAACAATAGAAAGTGACCTAATGGAAATGCACACCCGTGCATATATATAGCTCCAAATTTCGTTATCTAAGTTCGCTACATGAAAAGTTTGCACAGACCTGTGGGCATAGTTGCAGATGCTACAACACTACCCACAGTCCTCTAGGATGAGATGTGGCAACTTTACCCACATAGCAACTCTTCCCACATGAAAACTCTGCCCACATGCCCATGGGTGGAGTTGTAGATGCTACAAATCTACCCAATACCTATGGGAAGAGATGTGGAAACTATACCCATATGTCTGTGGGAAGAGATGTGGAAACTTTTCACATAGGCATGTGGGCAGAGTTGTAGATGATACAACACTACCCAAAGGCCTCTGGGAAGAGATGTGGCAACTCTTCCCATGGGCATGTGGGAAGAGATGTCACAAATCTTCCCACAAGCCTATGGTAAGAGTTGTAGATGCTACAACTCTACCCACAGGTCTCTGGGATTAGATGTGGAAAATCTTCCCACGGGCCTATGGGTAGAGATGTCGTGACTCTGCCCACAGGCCTGTGGGTAGAGTTGTAGATGCTACAACTCTACCCATAGGCCTATGGGAATATCTACAACTCCACCCACAGGCCTATGGGAAGATATGTGACAACTCTTCCCATAGGCATGTGGGCAGAGATGTGGAAACTATGGATACCCTGGATGATTTCCTACATTTAACTCTATTTTGGGTGGAAGCAGTTCAAGGTTATTTCACATAAATCACAATGTTCCTCAAGTTCCATTCTATACCAAATATGTATTATGATAAACAATGAATATGATTGGTTATCTACTATGAAAAATACAACTTCACCATGGGAAACCTATATAATCTTTCCATAGATAGTATTTTAAATTAATGCATTCTAGATCATAAAGTATAAGTCATCCTTTGATAGGTGCATGAAAAATAGAGAGGAGGGAATTATTGTGGAACACATATTACTAGGTTGAAGCTTCTCTATGTTAGACTATGGTAGTCAACATAATGTTAAGATGTCATGGAATATGAAAATAATTGCAACAAGTGTCAACTAGTTAGTCACCCTTATACCTATAATGAGATTCCATTGCAACCCATTGTGATAGTGTGGAATTTATTAGTAAATAAGACATAATAAATTAGATTGAAACAACAAACAAAGATACAAGGTAATAAAATTTGGAGATCCTTTTTGACGCAACCTCCCCTCGAAGGGCGGTTGCTCCCCACCAGGACCTTCTACAACTCGGCTCGAAGACTCAAAAACTCTTCCAACTCCTCTCGGGAGTTACCCACAATCAAACCTTCGGCGATCCTCCCTTCACCACTCGGGAGATCGGAGTTCGTGATATCGCGAGACTCGCAACGCTGTTCTCGTGCAATCAAACGCCGAGTCCCGAATGCCGATGGTCAATGGTCAACGACTCAACCTCGTCGGGGTTTCACCTCTTGGGAAAATCGGCATATGAAAGGTTGCGAACCACTCACCTTCCAAAACCCGGAGTGCCGATGCGCGATGCCACGTGTTAGCGCCCTGCACTGTTTCAGTGGGGCCCGTCGCAACTCGCGACCTCGCTGTTTCTCCGTGCTCCCTTCGAATTTGAAAACGTCGAAGTGTCGAGTCCCGAATCCTTGGGATCTTGTGCCACCTGTCACTCTGGTGTTTAACGACTCCGATTAAATCGGGGAATCGCGACTTCGCGATTTCGGCGTACATGCAGCTCTTGCACGCATCAACCCCGATATACCGATATGCGATGACGTTGATCCTTACCCTGCACCAAAGGCTAAATGATTCCCAACTTATCCATGATCCAACGATCCACGGGATTTTGCAATTCTCCACGACGATTTTAAAGTCGTCGATTCTCTTCCTCTTGAAGAGTTCTTTGCTTCACCACCTTTGTCCTGTATGAACTTCACTGGGTTTGTTCCCACATCGAATCAAAAGTACTGTCCCTCTTGAGCTTTTGGCTACCCTGACTCCTTCAGGGATTTCTCGAACACGCTTTCTATACTCGACTTTAAACCATTCTCGACAGTGTTGAAGGTTTTCCCAAGTCCGGTGCACTCACAGTCACAGCAACCCGACCTTTCACTTCTGAGACATCCAGATTTCAATTCTTCCATAAAATCACATACACAGCATATGAAAGAAATACATAACAAGAAGTAAGTATGCAAAGGCATAATTCCAACAACACACAGAGAACAAACACATCCATGGAATTAAATTAAGTCTTCCCTGTTCTCCTTTCCCAGACTCGCCTCTAAGACTTCAATTCGACCTGCTATTCACCTGCACGGTTCGAACAACCTAACACAATTCCGATAGAGGAAAATAAGAGTTTAACTGTAGAGCCCCCTCAACGCACTCTATGCAGAGGAATTCAACTACACTCTATGCAGGAATCTCCTGGCTCGAACAGAGAAACAATTTGAAGCTTATTCTCGCCTCTCTCCCAGATTTCTAATCTGCCATGAGATTACATATGCAGCATATACGACGAAAGCATAAAAAGAAGAAAGTATGCAACAACATAATATCAACAACACACAGAGAATAATCACAGCCATGAAATTGAATCAAAGCTTTCTATTAATTCAATATCTGTACATGGGGATTCTTCACAAGCTCTCTGCGCTTCTCTTCTTGCTCTCGAATGCTAATGCTGAATTGCTAATGTTACAATGATACAAAGGAGGGTGTCTATACTCTGTTTTCCCTCTCGAAAGAAAAACTGTCTAATCTAGACTTAATTATCTTATCTACCTGCACTAAATCTTATCTACCTGCACTAAATCTAATAAGTGCCTCTGCTACCTAAGGACGAGAGATTATCTGCTCAAGGTCCATTACAATGTACAAGTACACTCTATGATGAATGCTTTCATTCAAATGGCGGCGTAACAGATATCAAGGTGATTCAAAATTTTGGTGCTGGCACCATCCAGCTGTCTTTTCTTTCTCCACGCGCTGACTCGCTTGATGAGGTGTGGATGCTCCTGCATCATACTCCTCGCCTCAAAAGATTTCATGGGCTCCTGTCCATGAGCTCCTGCACCATATGCCCATGCTTCTGTATCACAGCCTCTGTTTCCCAGCTGGCATCCTCCACTGGGTGATTCTTCCATTTCACCAGGTATTCTAAATATTGCTTCCGCCTGGTCTTCTTTCCTGCCCGCTTATCTAGTATGCACTCCATCTGAGGTTTCTGTGCAGCTGGCATCTGTTTCTGCCACTGGATCATTGGTTCTTTAGTCCCAGTGCCTGCACCTGCATCCCTGTAAGGGTATAAATCCGAAATATTGAAAATCATAGATATCCCGATGCCTTCTGGCAACTCAAGCTCATAAGCATTCTCCCCGAACTTCTTCAGGACTCTGCACGGTCCGATTTTCTTCATCTTGAGCTTGTTATATGTTCCCCTTGGGAACTTCTCTCTCCTTAAGTGCACCAGAACCATATCTCCAACTTCAAACTGAAGCTGTCTCTTTCGCTGGTCGGCTCTGCGCTTGTACTCTTGATTCGACTTCTACAGTCGCTGCTTCACCTTCGCGTGAAGTTCTTTCATCGCCTCAGTGAACTCTTCATCCCTTGCGCTGTTGGTTTCAGTCTGTTCTGGCTCCCTCATCTCAGACACTCCTCTCGGTTGTGTTCCATACAAAACTTGGAATGGACTTTTGCCTGTACTTCGATTCACCGAATCATTGTACGCAAATTCTGCCTGTGGCAGGATCTGATCCCAACTGGTGTGATGCTCTGTCACCAGACTCCTCAATAATTCTCCCAGGATTCTATTGACCACCTCGGTCTGTCCATCCGTCTGTGGATGATATGATGAGCTGAATTCCAAGTCAGTCCCTAGCTTCTTCCATAGCGTCCTCCAGAAATGACCTATGAACTTTGTATCCCGATCCGAGACTATGCTTCTCGGCAATCCATGCAATCTGACAATTTCTTTGAAAAATAAATTGGCGATGTGGGTCGCATCGCTCGTTTTATGACATGGGATGAAGTGTGCCATCTTCGAGAACCTGTCCACCACCACAAAGATGGAATCCACTTCTCTCTGTGTTCTCGGCAATCCCAAAACAAAATCCATGCTAATGGCCTCCCATGGCCTCTCGGGTATTGGTAACGGCTGATAGAACCCCATGTTATGCTTTCGGCCCTTCGCATGTTGACATATTATGCACCTTTCAACAAAACGTTTAACATCTGCATGCATGCCAGGCCAATAATATGATTCGCTCAGCTTGGCGAATGTTTTGTCATGTCTGAAATGACCGGCTAAGCCTCCGTTGTGCTTTTCCTTCACCAAATTCTCTCTCATAGAGCAATCTGGTATGCATAGTTGATTGCCCTTAAACAACAATCCATCCTGGATCATGAATTCAATCCACGGACTTCTATCCTTGAGAACCGGGTTCTCGGTTGCCTCATATGCTTCTGAAAAATCTGCATCGCCTGCATACATTTCTTTCAGGTTATCAAAACCTAGCGTTCTGACCCTGAACTCCTGCAGCATCAAACATTTCCTACTCAAGGCATCAACTACCTTATTAGCAGTCCCCGAAATGTGCTTGATCACGAACGTGAAATTCTGCATGTACTCCACCCACTTCGCATGCTTTTGATTCAGCTTTTCCTACTGACTTACGAACTACAATGCATGATTATCGCTGTACAAAATGAATTCTTTGGGTATCAAGTAATGCCTCCACTTCTTCAATGCCTGTATGATGGCATATAATTCCTTGTCATATGTGGAGTATTTCAGCTTCGCATCATCCAATTTCTCGCTGAAATACGCAACAGGTCTGTCATCCTGACTGAAGACCCCCCCAACAGCATATCCACTAGCATCACACTTCACCTGAAAGGTCTTATGAAAATCAGGCAGCACTAGGATCGACTGCTCTGTTATCTTTCACTTCAACAGATTGAAGCTCCTTTCAGCCTTTGTTGTCCAATGAAAAACTTTATGGCGCTTTTTCACTGTGTCCATCATCGCGACGCTAATTCCACTGAAATTTCGAATGAACTTTCTGTAGAAACTAGCTAAACCATGAAAGGTCCCTACTTCAAAAAGATTTCTCGATGATGGCCAATTCCTGATCACTTCAACCTTCTCAAGATCCATCTTCAATTCATTCGCCGATATTACAAAACCCAAATAGATGAGTTTTGTTTGCATGAATGAGCACTTCTTCAAATTGATCAGCAGCTTCTCATGTTGTATCCTTCTCATTACAATGGCTAGATGCTTCAAGTGTTCAGCCTTGGTCTTGCTGAAAATCAGTATGTCGTCCAGGTATATGACCACAAACTTACCGATGAATTCTCGCAGGACTTCATTCATCAACCGCATAAATGTGCTCAGCGCATTTGTCATCCCAAACGACATGACCATCCATTCGTACAAACCTTCGTTTGTCTTGAATGCTTTCTTCCATTCATCTCCCTCTCTCATCCGGATATGATGATATCTGCTCTTGAGATCAATCTTGGAAAATTAATTTTCCCCACTTAGGCAATCCATCAAGTCGTCCATTCTCGGTAGTGGAAACCTGTACCTGATGGTGATCTTATTTATCGCCCTGGAGTCTGTACACATCCTCCAGCCTCCATATTTCTTCAGACTCAGTACTGTCAGAACAACACACGGGCTCAGACTCTCTCTGACTAGTCCCTTGTCCAGCAGATCTTGCACCTACCTTTTGACCTCCTCGTTCTCCTGAGGTGTCAACCTGTACACTGCCTTGTTTGGCAAACTTGCTCCGGGTATGAGGTCAATATGGTGACTCACACTCTGCACCGGTGGCAATGAATGAGGTAGTTCATCCACGATGATATCAGCAAACTCTCCCAGCAGTTGTTGAATTTCTTCTGGCAAGTCATCCACTCTTGTGCTTGTCAAGACAATTCTCGGTTTCCTGACAACAAAGAATTGTGGATCTTCATCCCTCTCCAGCTCCGTGAGAAGCTCTTTCCCACTCATAAGAATTATCGTGCTTGATCCAGGTGGATATCGATGGACACCCACCTTTTCCAAATGGCTCAAAACAGTTTTTTGGCAATTTTGGCAATTTACTATTTTCAGCAGGTTTTAACTTCCGGGGCCATTTTGAGGGCCTAAATGAAGGTTTTTTGAGATCGAGGTTCTCAATGATATCCAAAGGCATAATTTATCCCCCAAAATGAATCTCCTCGATGATACCTTTCCAACGATCTATCACACGCCTAAAACAGAGATCGTATGCAAAAGTTACCGTATGTAAAATTTACGACCCCGGGAAGTTGATGTACTAACTTACCCAAACGGGGCCCACATGACTTTTGGCGCTTCATCTCCTAGGGTTAGTTTTTTGGATGTCTATGACTTTTGGCATTCTCATCTATTGTAAAAATTCCTCTAGAGACTCATTTTAATCATCTTCTCACGGATGCGAGTAGCAGCCACATCTCTTCTCAGAGATAAGCTACCAGCGCCCTAGCTAGTTTATTTACATTCTGTCTGTAAGCATATTTCAGTCATTTGTTATTAATGAAATGAAGTCTTATTTCCACTG
>ML782145.1:37007-75311 GCA_009831015.1 Picea engelmannii | reverse complement strand
TTTTAACTTCCGGGGCCATTTTGAGGGCCTAAATGAAGGTTTTTTGAGATCGAGGTTCTCAATGATAGCTGAAGGCATAATTGATCCCCCAAAATGAATCTCCTCGACGATACCTTTCCAACGCGCTATCACACGCCTAAAACAGAGATCATATGCAAAAGTTACCGTATGTAAAATTTACGACCCCGGGAAGTTGATGTACTAACTTACCCAAACGGGGCCTACATGAATTTTGGCGCTTCATCTCCTAGGGTTAGGTTTTTGGATGTCTATGACTTTTGGCATTCTCATCTATTGTAAAAATGCCTCTAGAGCCTCATTGTAATCATCTTCTCACGGATGCGAGTAGCAGCCACATCTCTTCTCAGAGATAAGCTACCAGCGCCCTAGCTAGTTTATTTACATTCTGTCTGTAAGCATATTTCAGTCATTTGTTATTAATGAAATGAAGTCTTATTTCCACTGCATCTCTGCGTTTATGTGTATTTCTATATTTCATTGTGTTCCTACATAAATCCGGATCAGTGCTGCTCACTTCCGTCTTCACTTCCTTATCTTTTATCGGCAGCAGTTTATGAATTATCCCATCCTTCTCCAAGGTGTATGTGTTCATCCTACCATCATGAAAAACATTCCTATCATACTGCCATGGTCTACCCAATAGTATATGACACACGTCCATGGGAATAACATCGCAAAGAATCTCATCATGATAATTCCCAATTTTAAATTTAACTAAGCATTGTTTAGTGACACTTACCCGGTGTCCTTTCTGTAACCACGAGACTTTATATGGGCTCGGGTGCTTAGTCGTTGTCAGCTCCAATTTCTCCACCATCTCGGTTGAAACGAGATTGTTAGTGCTCCCACTGTCAACTATGACTTTGCATTTTCTATCCTTGGCTGTACAAGCCATTCTGAACAGTCTGCCCCTCTGCACTGAGCTTTCCACCTCCTTTTCGGGTGTCAAAAGGATTTTATGCATCCCCAGCGATCTTTCGTTGTCTGCATATTCACTCTCAACATCATGCCTCTGCGCCTCAGTGATGTGAGTTTTTCCTCTGTCCATTTTCCTATCTGGACAGTCAACAGATTTATGTCCATCTTTCCCACATGTAAAGAATGTGATAACTCCTCCTCGACCTCTGCCTCAACCTCGGGTACGAGGAAATGTGTTCACGTCAGCATATCCTCCTTGCTAATCATCTTGCTTCCTCCTTGGCTCAAAATTTTGTTGCCTCTGCTGTGAGGTTCTACCTCTCTCAGCTTTTCCCTGAGGTCTCCTCCAATCCTCCTTGGGCTTCTGTGGTTTCTCTTGGGAAATTGTCTTGCCTCTGGGCTGGCTTCTGCCTCTCCCTCGCTGTCCCTGCTTGCGGCTCAGCTTCTCTTCGGATTTTAAAGCCATCTGGTACGCATCCTCAACTATCTGGATGGTAACCATGCTCAGCTCATCCTGAATGTCATACCTCAGCCCATTCAGGTATCTCGCCACCTTTTCGTCATCACTCTCCCGGTGACCAGCTCGAATGTTGAGCCTATAAAATTCCTCGGTGTACTCCTTCATCGACATCATCTTCTGTCTCAGGTTATGCATGTGCCTGAATAGAGTGATCTAATAATCTCTGGGGATAAATTTCGCTTTCATCTTGGCGATCATCCTGTCCCAGCTTTTTATCTTCTGCTTGCCTTTGTAACGTCTGTCTGCCTGCAGCTCGTCCCACCATAAGGCTGCATGTCCTTTCAACTTCGTGACAGCATGCCTCACCTTTTTTTCCTCCTTGATATCTTCGTAATCGAAGTAGGTGTCGAGTGCTCGGATCCAATCCAGCAACTCTTCTACGTTCAGACTCCCCTCATAGACGGGAATGTCCATCTTTGTCTTCGAGCTCATCCTTGAAATGGCTCTGATCAACCTCTCGGTTGACGCGTCTTCTACCGTGACTTCTTCTTCGGCATGTCCAGCCTCTTCCTCCACTTCGGAATCGCTGAACTCTGTTGTACCAGCTCCACGCCTCTGGGTGGTCTCCATCTCCTCGAGTCTCGCCCTGAGATCTCGTATTTGACGCTCCGTCTTCGGGTTCCCTGCTTGTCTACCCCTTCTTCGAGTGTCCCTGTCTTCACGTTCAAGTGTTTTTCGTTCCCGTCTCGGTGGCATGGTGAATCTTCTTCTTTCTCCCTGCTACCTGAACAAAGAGAACTCCAACTCCCTGCTCTGATACCACTCTGACGCAACCTCCCCTCGGCGGGCAGTCGCTCCCCACCAGGACCTTCTACAACTCGGCCCGAAGAGTCAACAGCTCTTCCAACTCCTCTCGGGAGTTACCCATAGTCAAACCTTCGGTGATCCTCCCTTCACCACTCGGGAGATCGGAGTTTGCGATATCGCGAGACTCACAGCGCTTTTCTCGTGCAATCAAACACCGAGTCCCAAATGCCAATGGTCAATGGTCAACGACTCAACCACGTCGGGGTTTCACCTCTCGGGAAAATCAGCATATGAAAGGTTGTGAACCACTCACCTTCCAAAACCCCGAGTGTCGATGCGCGATGCCACGTGTTAGCGCCCTGCACTGTTTCAGTGGGGCCCGTCGCAACTCGCGACCTCACTGTTTCTCCGTGCTCCCTTCGACTTTGAAAACGCTGAAGTGCCGAGTCCCGAATCCTCGGGATCTTGTGCCACCTGTCACTCCGGTGTTTAATGGCTCCGATTAAATCGGGGAATCGCGACTTCACGATTTCGGCGTACATGCAGCTCTTGCATGCATCAACCCCGATATACCAATATGCGATGACATTGATCCTTACCCTGCACCAAAGGCTAAATGATTCCCAACTTATCCATGATCCAACGATCCACGGGATTTCACAATTCTTCACGACGATTTTAAAGTCGTCGATTCTCTTCCTCTTGAAGAGTTCTTTGCTTCACCACCTTTGTCCTGTATGAACTTCACTGGGTCTGTTCCCACAGCGAATCAAAAGTATTGTCCCTCTTGAGATTTTGGCAACCATGACTCCTTCAGGGATTTCTCGAACACGCTCTCTATACTCGACTTTCAACCACTCTCGACAGTGTTGAAGGTTTTCCCAAGTCCGGTGCACTCACAGTCACAGCAACCCGACCTTTCACTTCTGAGACATCCAGATTTCAATTCTTCCATAAAATCACATACACAGCATATGAAAGAAATACATAACAAGAAGTAAGTATGCAAAGGCATAATGCCAGCAACACACAGAGAACAAACACATCCATGGGAATTAAATTAATTCTTCCCTATTCTCCTTTCCCAGACTCGCCTATGAGACTTCAATTCGACCTGTTGTTCACCTGCACGGTTCGAACAACCCAACACAATTCCGATAGAGGAAAATAAGAGTTTAACTGTAGAGCCCCATCAACGCACTCTATGCGAAGGAATTCAACTGCACTCTATGCAGGAATCTCCTGGCTCGAACAGAGAAACAATTTGAAGCTTATTCTCGCCTCTCTCCCAGATTTCTAATCTGCCATGAGATTACATATGCATCATATATGACGAAAGCATAAAAAGAAACAAGTATGCAACAACATAATATCAACAACACACAGAGAATAATCACAGCCATGAAATTGAATCAAAGCTTTCTATTAATTCAATATCTGTACATGGGGATTCTTCACAATCTCTCTGCGCTTCTCTTCTTTCTCTCGAATGCTAATGCTGGATTTCTAATGTTACAATGATACAAAGGAGGGTGTCTATACTTTGTTTTCCCTCTCGAAAGAAAAACTGTCTAATCTAGACTTAATTATCTTATCTACCTGCACTAAATCTTATCTACCTGCACTAAATCTAATAAGTGCCTCTGCTACCTAAGGACGAGAGCTTATCTGCTCAAGGTCCATTACAATGTACAAGTACGCTCTATGATGAATGCTTTCATTCAAATGGCGGCGTAACAGATATCAAGGTGATTCAAAATTTTGGTGTTGGCGCCATCCAGCTGTCTTTTCTCCACGCGCTGACTCGCTTGATGAGGTGTGGATGCTCCTGCATCACTTTTAGTCTGAAGTGAACACCCCACATATCCAAAGAAAATATAACTCAACACCATTTCCCTAACCTTGTCCTTCAACAAATTTATTACAAATATCTAAATGATATTTACAAGTTTTCCCACAATACTTTGAACTAAGGGAAATGCGCACCCATGCTTCTATATAGTTCCAAATAGATTTATTTAAGTTTTGTGGTGAAGTCAATAACATTCTAAATATTTATATATCATACAGAGTGCATTATAAAATGACTATGGACTTCTATCTTGAACCAAGATTCCATATTTTTCCCACAATACTTTGAACCAAGGGAAATGTACGACCATGCACACACACTAACTAAAATGAAAAAAATAGTACTAACTACCTGCATCCATGACCTCGATGCATCAAGAGCTTGTATAGCCAGATCACACATAGGCTATTTGTTAGTTGCATTTTCATTTTGAAGACCTGTAGAAATCATCAAAGAATACAAGGTTATATGAATGAATAATAATTAAATAAACAAAAGACATATCAACATGTATGAGACTCTAGAAAGACTAAAATGGAATACATGATTGAGAAAAATACTAGTTTTTATTTTGAATTATAATTTATGCATTTGTGCAGAAATGCACGTGTTGACAGGTCTAAATTCACTCGACAATAGTAAGGGGTTACCCCTGGTAAGAATTCCCAATTAGAACTCTCATCGTTTGGAATGGGTAACCCATCCAGATTCTAGCCTGACATCCATTGTTGGTTTGGTTCTACTAGTTGCGCCCGATCCACTAATGAGGGTGAGTGATTGGTGATTTTGCAAATGGAAGATGTAGATGAAGAATATCTATATGCAAACCTAATATAATTTTATTCTACCCTATCCTATATAGGAGTGAATTAACGTAAGTGAATGAGCTGTGGCATGAAACTAACTCTACAAATAGATTCATCCAGATAGTTGAAATGTAGAAATAAAGTCAGATAACACATGCACATGATTGTATAACCAAAATAGTCTAAGTCACTATATCACATACCTTAGCATCTCATTCCCTCAGGACATGTAATATAAGAAATAATGAAAAAACTACAAGAATACATATATTGCATTATAATAGTCGATAAACAAACATGCTCTTATAGCCCATGTGAAAAACAAACATTCTGCTTGAAATAGTTCACAGAAAAACAACAACACATGCAAGTCCTTCTCTTAGTCAAAATTTTTCCCTGAGGGATTCTCTGTATTAACAGTTCTAGCAATAGTACATGAAAAAACTTAGGACAACTCTCCAATTTTATTGACATTGTATTCTCAAAGTAGTTTAGAGGTGTACCATGTTTGAAGAGCCAAAATCCCTTTCTTTGGGTTCTATTCTGGTATTTATTGAGGTTCAATACGACCTTTGGCCTTTCCTCTCCCTCCATGACCTTTCATCTTCCAACATTTTTCCTCATCCTCTTTGTGATCATGAGTAACAAGGACAACAATTACATTTCGAATTTGTCTCCTAGTGCTGGTGAGTCATCGTTGATTTCAACCATATTTTCCTTGTGCATCATGAAGACTGGCCTTAGGAATGACGGCATCGGTATTCCTAGGTTTCAGAGTCCTTCATTTTTTCTATCTTGGCACCCCTCAATTATTCCCCTTGCAATAACAATCTACATCATTTTACTCTTTTATTTTTTTTGGCTGTGGATCGCATTGCAAGAGTGCGTCTCTCTTTGGGAATCGGTACCTAAAACCATTCAACATATAGTAGATGAGAGTAAATCCAAATAAACCATAAATACTAATCACTATAATGTGTATGAATGGGAAATAAAATAATCGTAATGTCAAGTAAGCTTCCCTATATTCAATCCCTGGTTCGTCCACTCATGATAGAGGTGTTGTGTTTTTCATGGATGCCAACAATGTACTATATATTCATCTAACAATAATTATACCATACGTTATAAATTTCTCAAATTATATAACTAGGAAGTTGTATATCTCAAAAATAATTTTCTAACAGTATAAATAAATCATAAAACGGACACCTGAGTCAAAAGTTGTGGTTGATTTACGAGAGCCTATTTTTTTAGTTTCGGAGGAGTTAGTACTAACTCCTCCAACCTGTTCAGAGTGTTTTGAACTAACCCCACCCCCGATATGTATTGGAGGAGTTTGTTATAACTCCTCTTATATGTATCATAGGAATTGAAGGGAAATATTTTGAATCAGTTTGGAGGATTCAAAGGGAACTTCTCCTTCCGGGGAAAGAAAAATTGGAAAAAAATCTAAGTGTCGAACTGGAAAGAGAAAATGAGTGTTTGAGTTCGAAAGCCCATAACTTCCTCATACGATGATCAATTGAGGTTCCATTTTTTGAAACATGTATAACACATAGAAACACTTCTATCAATATAATTGAACATGTTTTTCCATCATTTTAGTGGATCCATTTCTAATGATGGCCATGACTATCGAGGCTTTCTTGTTTGGAAATCCTAGACGATCGTTTTGGCACTTTCAGACCTCATATTTTGATTCTGTCAGTTTCCTTGGGATCATACTTACAAAATATATATAGTAGGACTATTTTTTTTGTGAGAAATACACTTTTAATAATACCCAAAATTTGTGCTCAAAAGTGTTTTCAATGGAAGTATGTGCCTCATTCTTGATATTCTGTCGCCTAAATCTGGTTCTGTCAGCTCTTGAGTCATCTGTGATATGTAGGATCTTAGATAATTCATTGAAAATGAGGTAATATGTAAGGAGCATAGAAATAAAAATCCATCAAAACAATCAACTGACATTTGGTGCACCTAGCAATGTGTAGGAGTTGGGAGAACCAATGTTTTGTTGAGATGCATTTCAGAGCTAGAGCAAGACCTACATATTCTTTAGTTAACCCATGTGATGATATACAACACTTTAATGCTCATGGTTAGCCATAAAATAAAGAGGTGAAAATCAAATATTATGCAGTATGTGAATACGAGCTACTAGTGACACTGACAAACTTGATTATGAATATAGTCTAGAGTGGATTAGGTGAGATAGGAAATCAATGACCATTTTTTTATATATGCATGGATATTTTAGTCATTGATAATTGTAAGGAGATTGATTGATGAGAGAAGCAATATGGGATCCGAGCTGGGAGGGGGATGAGATAGGTCTAAATATGAAAGTGGGTTAGGTTGACCGGGTCAACATTGGTGAGAGGGAGAAAATCATCTTCGATGTGTTTGGTGATGATGAGGGGTCAACATCCTTCAGCTGATGTATCAAGGACAAGAGAGGAAAACTTATCAAATGGAAGTGCATCAGGGATGAAGAGGAAAACTTTGTTGATATGTAATGAAATGAAGTGAAAGAGAAGGATGTTGTTGAAATTTGATGCAATGACGCAAGTGAAAGGGGTCCAACTGCTGAAAGGTGTGCACATAGTGAAGATACTCATTTGAACAATGCTAGTGAGATGGCATTGATCATGCAATCTTTTTCGATGATGAAGATGTGTGTCAGTGAAGTTTGGAGAAAGTGTGATAGCACATCAGCCAAGTTCAAAAGGAGTTGGATGATGTATTGTTAAGAAAATCAATGGCGTGGAAATGCAAAAGTGGAAGAAGGATGCGCGTGTCGGTACACTGTGTATTAGCATGGGAAGAGGGGACTCACCAAATTTTGGATTGTCATGTGTAAGTGATTTGAGGAGGAACTGAAAGTGGTAAAGCGAGGTAGGATGAGGAGAACTTGAACGTAGCTATTTACATGAGGGAGGGAGTGTGAGGGTTTCGATTGGAAATATTGAAGGGGGGCCCAATTTCTTGTCTTGGAGAGAGGATAAGACAAGAAAATTGGGAGGTTGTTGTGTGGGCACAACAAATGGAAACACACTGGGTGAAGCCAAAATATATGTTAATATTTCCTAACTGATAAGTAGAAAATATAGAGGGTCATGAAATTCACTTTTAAGTTCAAAAAATTGTATAAATAATGCATAACAGTTACTTGAAACATTCCATCATTGTGGGATTATTGGTGATGCTTACATATTTTTTAGTAGAGGTTGTCTATTGCAGATGGAGGATGAATTATGATGAAGTTTACTTCCTTAAATTGCGTCGACAATCCAGGTTGGTACCTTCATCTTGGGGCTGATATAGTTTTGGGATAAATAAATATTTTTCACTAGGTGTGTATATAGATATCTCACTGGTGTTGCTCCACTTCCTATGAGCATCCATAGCCCCGGTGGAGTCACCATTATTTCACAAACCTTTCTTCACTACCAAGGAGCATCCATAGCCCCAACGGAGATATTTGTATGTCCCCTAGTCTGGTCAAACTTTCCTTTCCATTCCTTCCCGACTTATTTAGTGCATGCTTAGAATTTGGTGGATGGGGAAAGTGATGGCCTTTTTATCCGTATAGGGGATGAATTTCATATTTTTAGATTTATTTGTATATTTTCTACACCTGACTACATAGAGATATCCCTTTTGGGTTTTCAGCCTTTAGACTTTGACACTTCACCTTTCACGTGAGAAGCTACTTAATGTGTGGATGGTTCCTCCATTACATAGGATCTACTCGCCATCCAATATGAAAGAATGATCATTGAATAACCACTATGCTCAGTCATGGTTTACTTCTATCACAACATCCCCAAATAGTTCTGATTCATTTTCAAACAGAGACCCCTAATTCCACTCATGAGCTAGGAAAAAGATGCAAGTTTATTCATGCTTGCTTCGAGTGTGAAGGTGTTTCCTATGAAAAGACAATGGAGGTGAGAGGTATGTATGTCATAAAATATAATCAGAGGTAATAAGACAATGGAATTGAAGAAAGGAACTGCTTTGAAGGGAAAAGATGAGGATGAAAGAATGGGAATATAAATGTTGAATTAGGAGAGATGATACATTCAGGGTTAGAGATGAATTCGGTCTAATTTCTTGATGCAACTAAAAAATCAATCCTTTTATATGAATGACGATCAACAATGTGTAATTAGGAAATGTAGTTGACTGATAAAGAAATTATAGATTGAGTGTTTCCAGTTGCTTAGAGGATATTCACACATTTCAACTAACTAGAAGTTTGCATCCTCTTGAAACTATCAATAAATGTGAAGGCTAATAAGTGTAATAATTCATTTAGATAGGTATTTTTGCTAGCGTTGTGTTGGCCCTTAGTTAAGGAAGCAAGAAAAGAACAAGGGAGAAAAGGTAAAATGATAACTTCACGGGAGACACAGTGACTGCTACTGGGTTGAAGTGAGCAAAAGAGAAGAAAAGATGGAGCGAAGCCTAAGAAAGCAAGTCGTTGGATGAGGAGATCAAGGATGACAAGTCAGCAAGGAAGAAGGACCATGGACGACTTATCAAGAGGAAAAAACCATCGTTAGATGATTTGGAGCACCACGCGAGAAGGAAGGAAAGACAGGCTGGAGAAGCTCTAAAAACGCGAGTCAAGTTGACCTAGGGTTTTAGACACCTAGGGTTTTGGTATCTAGGGTTTTGACACCTAAGTTTTGACCTAAGGATGTCAATGAGTGATTGTAACGTATAAATAAGAACCTATATAATGAGGGAAGAGGGTTCGTTCGGGTTCGAGGTTGTTGGATCTAGTTGTATTGTTTGATATGAGTGATTATTGTTTTGAGAGAGAGGAGTGTTGAGTGAAGATCCTTCTGGTATTGTAATATCTTCAGCTGGGTGTGAAGATCAACCCTGCAGTTGGGTGCACAGGGAGGGGAGAGATAGAGAGAAGAGAGGAGATCTGTTGATTAAGAGTGCAGATTAGAACTGTATGCTTTCATCTTAATATATCATAAAGCACAGTTCTGTGGATGTAGCCCTAGAGAGAGGGTGAACCATGTATATCTTGTGTCGTGTGTGTGACTAATGCTCTATTCTTTGTCATTGATATAATGTTATTACATTATTGTGTTAGATCAGATCTATACCTATGCGAAGTATATCTAAGTTGATAAGTGATATATGCATTATGTGTTTCTCTGGTAGTCAATCCACTTGATATTCCCCTTGGTTGTAGACATCTCTTTCCTACAACCCCCTCATATCTGCTTCGGGTGAGACTGCATTTTCCTCACAGGGGTTGCTGAAAGGGCCAGTAGCTAGGGCTTGTTGCTACGCTCTTGGAGACTTGAACCCTAGGTCTACTCCTATGCCAACAAATGGTTCCATTGCTAGGATAGGAATATCTGTGAAGGAATGTCAAGGTGGTTTCCATCAAAGACAGAGATTCAAAAGTGGATAGAGGATCAAGAAAAGGACTTCTTTGAAGCCCAGAATAAAATCCCTAATATGAGTACATAAGATTGGCTAGGAAGATATATCTTTATTTATATACACAAGATATTCTTTGGAGGAATCCATCAGGAACTATATGAGTGGTTAGCCAGGTTGATAGATACCCAGTTTGAGGTCAAACCTAGATCTTATGTAGTTTGGACGTCGACATTGATCAAGAAGGTCAAGAGAGTCGATAACATCGTATCTAAAGCAGTAGATCACTGGTTCAATAGAACCATTGGAGGCTACATCACTGAGTTTGTTGTTGACAGAGTAGAGTCGTATAGCCAAGGGAAAGATATTTTTTCAAGGGACCCAAAGGAAAATTTTTACATTTTCTAAATTTAAGGATCAAGATTCTATTGCATGAAAAGAACATCCTGAAGATACAATAGATTGGTCGAACTTGAAAAGGCTAATGTTTAGGAATTCGGGCAGCGACAGTGACACAGAAGTTGGACATACACGCAATGGGAGAGTGTTCAGAGAAGTGAATCTTGTGAACTTGTTCAATCATAAATACAGGGACGAGGGTTTCTACAATGGAGAAGAGGCGGATCTAACAGACGAAGAGCATTTAGAACCCGCTAGGGAAAAGGAAGAGGAAGTTAAAGAACCTCGCTGGGATGAGCCAAAAACCTCAGGAACTGTACAGATTATTGAGGTAAGTACTATTTATACTCCTGTTAGTTCAATAGCATTGAGCAATCAGAGTAATCAGAGTTACCAGACCATTCAGAGTACTATTACTAGTATTCCACCACATACTCAGACAGGAAACATAGGAAGATCTATGGAAGATGAGATGAGACTCCCTATCTTTTGGGGAGATGGATCTAAATATCCTAATCAGCATTGGTTTCTATGTGAATCCATATGGAATATTAAAAATTTCACTGATGAAGCTATTAAAAGAGCCCAATTTAGTACTACCCTTCGAGATCGCTCACTAAGCTGGTACATGAAGCTTGTCCAAGGACTGACAATGCCTAAGACACTGAATGAGATAAAAAAATGCATTGATTGCAGAGTTCAAGAGACCCAAGTTGGAGTCCCAATGTATTATAGAGCTGAAAGAGATCAAGCATAAGGTAGCCAAACCCATTTGGGAATTCGATCAAAGATTCAAGACCATAATAGGTCGACTGACTTTTCAGATCCTAGATGAGCAGAACAAAGAATGGTTCATTGTTGCCCTCTTACCACACATCAGAGTTCCTTTGATGCAGCAAAAGATTGCTTCATAGGCTAAGTCACTGGAGATCACCATGAATCTAGAATCATCCCCTATGGGAAAATCCAGCTCAGGTATGAGTCAGATCTTGAGTCAGCTAACTAGTTTGTCCCTACAGGTCGAAGATATGAAGAAAGACAAGGGAAAATATAAAAGAGAAGACACATGGTGTGTCATATGCAGATCAGAGGGCCATGACAAGGAACATTGTCCCCTATTCCATGAATACTTGGCCTCTAGAGCTCTGAGTCCTTTGAAGCAAGTCACCTTACCCTGGTGTGAGGTATGCCGAAATAGACATTGTACTGGTGAGTGCTATTACATGGAAAAATATGTTCAGACACCCACAAATTTGTATTACACATTCTGTAGTAAGTCAGTAGGCCATGATGATAGGGATTGTAGAGCCTATGACCTCATGCATGAAAGGTCAAGAGATATATATAGGATTCAGGGCGAAGCACAACAAGAAGGAAACATTATGCAGTATAAATCTCCAGGAAGAGGAAACTTCAATCCTCGCGATGGATTCAAAGGATGAGGATGAGGAGGAGGTATGGGTTGAGGCCGAGGATAGATCATCTATTATAACTGGGCATGTCCAGGACACTTGGCAAGGGACTGTCAGAACCCTTGCACTAATTGGAGCTATAGCAACTCCTTCAAGCATGTTATTGAAGAATGTCCACCATTGTTGGCTAAACTTCAAGAGAAACAAGGACCTCAGTAGAACCCGCAGATACAATTGATCAAATCTGAACCTCGTGGAGAACACCCTAGAGTCATTGGTATTACTAGAGGAGATGTTGTTATAGGAGAAGACAAAATGACCCAAGGGAAGACTACAAAAGATTTAGGAATTACGAAAGTTGTAGAGAACACCCAAACCTTTGATGCAAAGAAAGAAAGAAAAATATTTGAGAAAGCAAGAAAAGAGTTCAAAGGAGACCAAGGTTCTTCATCAAAGACATGACTAGAAGTAAGAGAGTATGGAATGCCTCGGGCATTTGATTGGTCTGCTTCGCCAAGAGAAGTAAAAAAGGTAAGCAAGCTCATGAAATTTCTATATACTTGTGTTAAGTTGATTCAGGATCAGAGCGCTATCCAAGAACTACAGAATTTAATCAGATGGTATGAGCTAGGAAATATAGACCCCTTACTAAATAGGGAAGTACACCAAATCACTAAAAAGAGAAGGACAAATAAGGAATTACACTTGAATTCTCAAATAGGAGAATATGATATAGACTATATGGTCCTCGACTTAGGATCGGAGGTCAATGTCACGACGAAGAAAACTTGGGCGCTGATGGGAAAACATAAGATCAGCTATTCCCCTATCAGGCTCAGGATGGATAATTAGCAAGCTGTCAACCCCTTTGGATGATTGGAACATGTCCCTGTGGACATCGACAAAGTAAGAACATTTGCATATTTTGAGGTAATTGAGATAGTGGATGACAGCTTCCCTTACCCTGCGTTGTTAGGAATTGATTGGGCCTTCAATAATTCCATTGTGGTTGATTTAAAGAAGAGACGTATGACTTTTGAAAAAGATGTCCTTAGGTTCATTGCACCCTTATATCCAGATGAAGTTCAGTGATACACAAAGCCCATTAGAGAAGAAGACCATGCATATGAATTGGAAAATATATACAAATTAACAACCAGACAACAAGATTACATTAATCCGATGGTCGATGGAAACCTAAGATGGAAAAGTGATGACGCATGTTCATTAGACTCAAAAGAAGCATTGGAGAACTGGCAGGATAAAATGTATGAGGTATCTACAAGAAGATGTGCTAGACTAGCCAGATAAGTTCGTTGGATCGGCACAACAGTAAGTAACCTACCCACCTTTGATGGTCTGGATCCTTCAGAAACATTCTTGTCAGACTTTGAAGAAATTTTACCAATGCAACAAATATTATTGGCAATGGATGAGGCCCTAAAAGCAACCCCAGCAAGATGGTGGGTGACATGCAAAAGAAATATTTCGGACTGGGTACAATGTCGTACCTTAATGACAACGCGGTTCTCAGCACAAGTAGAAGGCTGTGAAATTATACACATAGGCCGAAGCTACCCAAAGGACCATGTGCGAAGCTGCAAGAAATCTTGGAGCAACGTTCCTCAAGAATAGTGGGTACACAAATTCATCAACACACTAGACACGACACCTATCAACTGGTACCTTCAAGCCAAGCTGTGCCTCATCACTACAAATTGGAAAGGTATGACTCAAAATTTTGTAACCACCTTCTTATTTGAAAGTCAATATCCTTTAGTATATCAAGCATTACATATTGTGAGATAGAAAGTATTCAAGGAGACATCTAGCCTTCCTTTGGAACAAGAAGAGGACAAATGGACTGTGCCTCTCCAGAAACTACAAGGCTGTTACAACATCAATGTTGATGAAGACAATGATCCGAGCAAGGTGAACATTATAGAAACAGAAGGTCAGAGAGATGTGAAAGGACTAGGATTTGAGCTACCATTCATTGGACAACCAATTAAGATTAAGAAGGTCAATATTGGAACAAAAAAGACACCGAAGCTTGAAAATGTTGGAGATTATTGGGATGTTGCCACTATTGACAAGATCACAGAATTACTACATGAATATCAGGACTTGTTTCCAACCAAGTTCATTGATATGAAGGGAATTAAAGGGCCTTTGGGAGAGATGAGGATCCCTTTGAAGCCAAAAGCAAGAGTAGTCAAGGACTATAGCGCAACTACACCTGTGCACTTCATATTTGATGACATCATAACTAGGTTTGGATGACCAAAGATCCTTATGACTGATCAAGGCACACATTTCATAAATAAGACTGTTGAAGCCTTGACTGAGGAATTCGCAGTCCATCACCAGAAGAGCACACCTTACCATCCACAAGAAAATGGGACCATTGAATCATTCAAAAAGATCTTGGAAACAACGTTGACGAAGATTTGCAGTGTGAACAGGGATGACTGGGATTTAAGAGTACCAGCAGTACTATGGGCCTATAGAACCACTTGCAAGAAGCTAACAATGCAGACCCCTTTTAAGTTAGTATATGGTCTCAAATACATTGTGCCGATGGAATATTTGGTACCAAGACTAAGAATTGTTGTATTTACAGACATGGATGACACTAGCATTATTTAAGAGAGGCTTGCACAGTTGGTCGAATTGGAAGAAGACATATTTTTTGCAGGATTTCATCAGTAGGTATAGAAGGAAAGAGAGAAGGCCTATCATGACAGGCACATCAAGAAGAAGGCATTCAAACAAGGTGATCTAGTACTGGTATATGATAGTAAGTTCATCAAGCATCCTAGGAAGTTCAGAACGCATTGGCTTGGGCCATATGAGGTCGCTTATGTTACAAAATGAGGAGTTGTGCAGTTGAAGACTTTAAAGGGAGAATGGAAGGAAGGATTAGTGAATGGGAGCTAGCTGAAGTTGTACCATGACAACCAACTGCCTCACAGCTCTCAGTAAAAGCATGAAGAAAAGGGTATAGGTACCAAGTGCAGTTAAAACTAGGTGCCAGACACAGAAAAGACAGTCTGCACAAGGAAGGAGAGGAGGCATAGAGCAGAAAGAAAAGGTTGCACTGCGTAGTCTGAAGTCAATGTAAAATAGAAAAATTAGATCTGAAGTGCCTTGAGACGAGTCATAGGTGAGTGTTGGGGGCCTGTTGGCCCTTGGTTAGGGAAGCAAGCAAAGAACAAGGGAGAAAAGGAAAAATGATAACTTTGTGGAAGACACGGTGACTATTACTCGATTGAAGTGAGAAAAAGAGAAGAAAAGATGGAGCGAAGCCCGAGAATGAAAGTCGTTGGATGAGGAGATCAAGGATGACAAGTCAGCAAGGAAGAAGGACCATGGATGACTCAACAAGCAGAAAAATTCACCGTTAGATGCTTTGGGACACCACGCAAGAAGGAGGGAAAGACAGGTTGGTGAAGCCCTGAAAACATAGTTCAAGTTGACCTAGGGTTTTAGACACCTAGGGTTTTGGTATCTAGGGTTTTGACACCTAGGTTTTATCCTAAGGATGTCAGTGAGTGATTGTAACGTATAAATAAGAACCTATATGAGGGAAGAGGGTTTGTTCGGGTTCGAGGTTGTTGGATCTAGTTGTATTGTTTGATATGAGTGATTATTGTTGTGAGAGAGAGGAGTGTTAAGTGAAGAGCCTTCTGGTATTGTAATATCTTTAGCTAGGTGCGAAGATCAACCCTGCAGCTGGGTGCGCAGGGAGGGGAGAGATAGAGAGAAGAGAGGAGATCTGTTGGTTAAGAGCGCAAATCATAACTGTATGCTTTCATCTTAATATATCATAAAGCACGATTATGTGGATGTAGCCCTAGAGATAGGGTGAACCACATATATCTTGTGTCGTGTGTGTGAATGATGCTCTTTTCTTTTTCATTGATATACTCTTATTTCATTGTTGTTTTAGATTAGATCTATAGTTGTCCAGAGTAGATCTAAGTTGATAAGTGATATATGCATTCTTTGTTGCTCGGGTAGTTGATCCACTTGATATTCCCCTTGGTTGTATACATCTCTATCCTGCAACCCCTCATAGTTGCTTCGGGTGAGACTGTATCTGCCTCGTAGGTGTTGTCGAAAGGGCTAGTAGCTATGGCTTGTTGGTGCGCTCTTGGAAATTTGAACCCTGGGTCTGCCCCTGTTCCAACACATTGGTTGACAATTAAACCTCTCATCATTTTTTTATGAAGCCTTCCAATTCATTTGTGCAACCTTGTGCTTTAGGGGGAAAGGGTTGGCTAGAGGTCCACTTCATTTTCCAACACGCTCCTTTGCTTTCGCCTTTTAACATGTCTATTTCCTTTTCACTTCCTTGAGCACTAGAACTAATATTATAGCATGAAATGTCCAGTTAACCACAATTATAATGTTTCATGGTCAATTCAAACCTTCTTAAGATGCATGTCTTCCTCAAATCTTGTCTTTATTTTGAAATGAATATATATTTTCATGATCAACTATGGATAACCTTTGTGAAAATACTCACCGTAGTAATCTGAAAATGAAAATCAAAATTTTCTGGGTGTTTGAGATTTCTCCATGAGTATCATCCATTCTAGTTGTCGGGAGACAGAGTAGACTTGATCCTGAATGTTGGTTTGTCTATCGGAGTTTTTCCTTTCGGGAAACAAATAACTATAGCATTAAAAATCACCCATTCTTCCTTAGAAAAAGTGTTCTTAAGAGACCTTTGCTTGATCGGTGTTAGTGAGATCAAAGATCATTGTGATTGAATTATCAAAGGAAAACTAACACTTAATGACCTATTCCTCAAGGATAAGAATATCTCCTATCAAGGAGTCACAATCACTTCAATGATTATGTTCAATAGACACAATCCTTAGCAAGGTTGTGAATAACCGATGTAATTTCTTAAATCCAATCTCCATCTTGGCCAAACTGTAAATCATTCCCCAAAATATATTCTTCATCATTTTGGGGTAACTGACTACCCAACTATAAATGTCCAGGTAAATGTTGCTAAGACAAGTGAATTTTTCAATTGAACCTCTCGGAGAATTTATGCTCATGGTTTCCTCATGAAGATGGAGGAAAACCAAGATTAAGTGAAACTTTTAGTTAGAGGAAAATGAAAAGTATTAAATACAAAACAAGAAATATTTGATGAACAACGACTTGAACTACAAACTAGACTAATCACAGCAAGTGATATTTATTTAAGAAATTAAAACAAAACAAAATCTACACTAAAACTGTAAAAAGCATCAACATCTAAATTATGAAAGAATAAATCAAGTGAAAAGAACTATGTTAATCATATTCCTAACCTAACCTATACTGGTTGAAATAAGGCTAGGTGTAAGCGTAGTGCCATTAAATCCAATCGAGTAACTCCAAACCTACGATCGCATATTCATTGAAGGCCAATTGTAGAGAATGAAGCAGTGAGGGTTGAAAAATTGGAAGAATTGATTCAAGCAAGTTTCCACTCAGCAGGTCAAATTTGGAAATGTTATTGTTCATGTGAAATGTAGATGTGTAGGATTCCTCCAACCAAGATTAAATTGTAACATAAAATTTAAAATTATTGTTATTTTATAGTTGGAAGGAAATCGACAACGAGATACATACTTGATGAGGCTTGTGAATGAAAATTGCATGCAATGTACTTTGTAAGGTAGTCTCGGAGTGGGTGGTATTGTTCATCCCAAGGGTAGAAGTAAGACAACAAGCACTTGACATAATCATCGATTGAAATTGAAGTGTCTCATTGTCAATGTAGATCTCCTTGGGTTCAAATTGCACATACTCCACATGCTGAGAGGAGAGATAATGGTGAATTGTTTGAGGGAAACATTGAGTGAAAGATAGCTCCAAAGACTCTACTATGAAATCAAAGAAATCATGTGAGGAGTGATGGATTATTGGGATTAAATCCATGAATAAGTGATGTATATGCTCTTTGGGAGTAACATGTAATTCTGGAGCATATTGAGGGATAACATTTTCTAGATTAACTCAATGTTTCTTGTATTTTGCATGGTGATGGGTTGTTCATTTGTTGTGATTTGTTCGTAAGGATCAACAAACTCATGGTGCTCTACATAATTCATATTTTTAGTGATTAACATATGTTCATCAAGGCCAGAAATATGAGATTGTGTAGGATCAATGAGTGATAGGTCGATGCTTTCATTCAATTCTAGAACTGGAAAGTAGCCATCGAAAATAGGGACAAAAAAATAAGATTGTGATTCACCATGTTCCTAAAATTTGAATTGCAAAGTATTTTAAAATCGATGCATTCTAGATGAATTATTTTTAAGGATGAGTTCTTGGTCGATCAAGGTTGGAAACTCCTCTTGATCTGGTATGTCATTAAATGTTTCATCTCTAAAGGAGTAATGTGAAGAGTGTATTGTATGATAGACATATGGTTGCTTGTCTATGTGATCAACGTCGAATAGATTTGTATAAAGGGAGTGAAAATCTTTAGATTCTAAAGATAATGAGATTTCTACAGTGAGGGATTCATCATAGACCACAATATGTTCATGATTTTCTGAAAGGGGATTGTTAAATAGTTCACACTTCGAGTCTATGGGGTCCAGGATTACTGATAAATATTTTGTTGTAGGTGTGTCGGGGTGTTGGTTGGATATTATGTCCCTTATATCATTTGTGGTCAGATCTAAATTTTTTGAATATGATATGGCTTGATCGTTTAGATCACATTCTTTATAAATATAGATGAGATATGAAAACCAATCGAATATTTCTTGGCCTGAGGGTTCATCAATTTTAGGAAATCTACAATAAATCTGCATGACTCTTCGAAATAAATAATTCTCATATTCATTCCTTAGCATATGGAGTTTTTCTCATTCATCAACATGTTCGTCATAAACTTAAATTTCATGAGAAGTAATAAAAATTTCCATGAATTATTTCGATCGATGAATTCATTTTGTTGGCAATGTATTAAACTAGGATTTAATTCGCCCTTCGAAAGTTTATGAAGAACAATCAACATGTTTCATTGTCATGAATAATCTTAATACTTCGTTGAGTGATGTCAAATTGATCAAGATGTGTGAATCTAGAGACATTCCCTTCACCATCAAATTTTGGGTTTGACAAGAGATTGATTGTCTTAATTGGAATGCCGTCAGTAGGTCTCAAAAGACTTAAAGGGCCATCCCATATAGAGGTATAGAGAGGAGTCATGGGATGGTCATGATTTAAAATGAAATGACTCTACATGGGCAGGCTTTTCATCTGGCCCTCCTTCTAGTTCAAATTCTATTGAAGGGTCTAAATTCTCCCAAAAACAGTAAGGGGTTACCCTCACTAAGAAGTCCCAATTAGACCTATCATCCTTTCGAATGGGGAACCCATCCAGATTCTGGCCTGGTAGCCATTGTTGTTTTGGTTCTACCGATTACGGCTCAGTCCACCGATGAGGGTGAGTGATGGGTGATTTTTCAAACAGAAGATGTATATGAATACTATCTAAATGAAGACCTAATCTAATTCTATTCTACCCTATCCTATCTAGGAGAAAATTAATGTAAGTGAATGAGTTATGGAATGAAACTAACTCTACCAATAGCTTCACCCAGATAGTTGAAATGAAGAAATAAAGTCAAATAACACATGCACATGAATACATAACCATAATAGTCTAAGTCACTATATCACATACATTAGCATCTCATTCACTTAGGACATGTAATACAAGAAAGAAGGACAAAACTGCAAGAAGACATATATTGCATTAGAATAGTCCATAAAAAAACATGCTCTTACAGCCCATATAAACAAAAAACATTATACTTGAAATAGTTCACAACAAAACAAAAACAAATGAAAGTCCTTCTCTCAGTCAAATGTTGTCCCCGAGGGCTTTTTCATATTAAAATTTTTAGCAATAGTACATAAAAACTCTTAGGACAAATCTCCAATTTAAGTTGATACTGTATTCTTGAAGTAGTTCATAGGTGTACGATGTTTGAAGAGCCAAAAGCCCTTTCTTTGGGTTCTATTCTAGTATTTATTGAGGTTCAATAAGACCTTTCTCCTTTCATCTCCCTCTATGACCTTTCATCTTCCAACATTTTTCCTCATCCTCTTTGTGATGATGAGTAAAAAGGACAACGGTTACATTTCAAATTTGTGTCCTAACGCTGGTGAGTCATCATGGATTTCATCCATATGTGCCTTGCGCATCCTGAAGTTTGGCCTTGGGAATGAGGGAATCGGTAGTGGTAGGGTTCAAACACCTTCTTCAATATTATGAGCTTCGTTCCCCTCACTGCTTCCCATTTCTATAAAAATCGACATCATTTTACTGTTTTATTTTCTTTGGTTGTGGATCGCATTGCAAGAGTGTGTCTCTCTTTGGGAATCAGCACCTAACATCGTTCAACATATAGTAGATGAGACTAAATACAAATAAACCATAAATACTGATAATTAGAATGTGTATTAATGGGAAATAAAATAATCAGAATGTCAAGTAAGCTTCCCTGAATTAAATCCTTGGTTCGTCCACTCATGATTGAGGTGTTGTGTTTTTCTAGGTTTCCAACAATGTACTATATATTAATATAAAAATAAGTATACCATGCGTTATTAATTTCTCAAATCATATAACTAGGAAGTTGTATATCTCATAAATTCCCTTCCAACAATATAACAAATGTGCAAAATAGACACCCGAGTCAAACATTATGGTTGATTTACGAGAGGAAGTTTTTTAATTTCGGAGGAGTTAGTACTAACTCCTTCGACCTGTTCAAAGTGTTTTGAACTAACTTCTCTGATATGTATCGAAGGAGTTTGTTATAAATCATATGATATGTATCATATGAATTGAAGGGAAATATTCCAAATCACTTTAGAGGATTCAAAGGTAACTTCTCCTTCCGGGCAAAGCAAAATTGGAAAAAATTCAAGTGTCAAATTGGAAAGAGAAAATGAGAGCTTGAGTTCGAAAGCCCATAACTTCCTCATATGATGCTCAATTGAGGTGTCGTTTTTTTCAACACAAAGAAACGAGAGAGATGATTCTATCAAGATAATTGAACATGTTGTTCCATCCTTTGAGTGGATCCATTTCTAACGATGGACACAACTATCGAGGCTTTCTTGGTGGGAAATCATAGACGATCACTTTAGCACTTGGACCTCGGATTTTGATTCCGTTAGTTGCATTGGGATCATACTTGAATAATATATATAGTAGGCCTACTTTGGTGGTGCGAAATACACTTTGAATAATACCCAAAATTTATGCTCAAAGGTGTTTTCAATGGAAGTATGTGCCCTGTTCTTGGTATTGCTTCACCCAAATCCAGTTCTGTCAACTCCTAAGTCATATACGATATGTAGGCTCTTATATAATTCATTGAAACTAAGGTAATATGTCATGGGAGTAGAAATATAAATCCATCAAAACAACCAACTAACATTCGATGCGCCTGGCACTATGTAGGACTTGGGAGAACCAATTTTTTGTCGAGATGCATTTCAGAGCCAGTGCAAGACCTACATATGCTTCAGTTAACCCATATGATGATATATAACACTTTCATTCTCATGGTTAGACATAAATAAAGAGGTGAAAATCAAATATGATGTGGTATGTGAAAATGAGCTACTAGCGACACTGAAAAAATTGATTACGAATGCAGTCTAGAGTGGATTAGGTGAGATAGGAAATCAATGACCAGTTTTTTATATATGTGTGGATATTTTAGTCATTGATAATTGTAAGGAGATAGAATGATGAGTGCAGCAAGATGGGATATGAGCTGGGAGGGGGACGAGATAGGCCTCAAGGCGAAAGTGGGATGTGTTGATCGGGTTAGCATTGTTGAGAGGGAGAAAATCATCTTCGATGCACTTGGAGATGATGAGGGGTCGACATCCTTCAGCTGATGTATCAAGGAAAAGAGAGGAAAAATTATCAACAGGCAATGCATCAGGGACGAAGAGGAAAAATTTGATGATATGTAGTACAATGAAGCGAAGGAGAAGGATGTTTTCTAAATGTGATACATCGACGCGAGTGGAAAGGGGTTGGCTGGTGAAAGGTGTGTGTGTAGTGAAGATATTCATGTTACCAATGCTAGTGAGATGGAATTTATCATGCAATAATTGTTGACAATGAAGATGTGTGTCGGTGAAGTTTGGTGGAAGTGCGATAGCATGTCAACCAAGTTCAAAAGGAGGTGGATGATGTATTGTCAAGAAAATCAATGGTGTGTCAATGCAAAGGTGGAAGAAGGATGTGCGAGTCAGTAGACTATGTATCATCACAAGAAGAGGGTACTCACCGAAGTGTGGATCATCGGGTATAAGTGATCCGATGAGGAACCAGAAGTGGTAAAGTGAGGTAGGGTGAGGAGAACTTGGGCATAGCTATTTGCACGAGGGAGAGAGTGCTAGGGTTTCAGTTGGGAAAATTGAAGGGGGGGACCAATTTATTGTTTTGGAGAGAGGCTAAGAAAATACAATTGGGAGGCTCTTGTGCAAGCATAACAATGCACCAGGATTCAAAAAATGCATGTTGTGGTCTTTACAAGCCTGCAATTTGAGTGATTCAAGTTTCTGAGGGCGCCTTACATAATTTTACACCTATCTATATATTTATATTTTCATTTGAAAACATAAAAGTGGTTATTGTGTAAAAGAGATAAAGTCTACCTTGTAAATTAAGAGACCAAAGCAGTAGAAAGTGACCTAATGGAAATGCACACCCATGCTTTATATAACTCCAAATTTAGTTATCTAAGTTTTGAAATTGTTAGTCTAGCATTTGGGAATTATTTTTGGTTGACTAATTGTGATAAGTCTAGAATTTGAGGGACCTTCAGTAGGCAACCAGTTACATTTGGAAGATTTGTTTCTGGTGTTAATTATAAATTTTCATTTTTCCTAGGATTCTCATCAAGCTCCAATTTCTATTTTCCTTTTAGTTGGAATCCTTCTCTTTGTTCCGCCATCTCTAGTTTTTATAGTTTAGAATATCTTTGTAAAATAAATTCGACTATTGGTGTTGATTCTATTTCTAGGCCAGATTTAGCAATCATGGATCTAGAGGGATTTTCTTCTACTAAATTGGGTTATAATATTTTCTCATGTTTGGTCATTCCTCATTCATTTTGGATTGTTGAGGTTCCCAACATGGCCAACAAAGACGTCAAGGAAGTTTGAAGAATCATGTGAAGACATGAAGAAAGTATACATTTCAATAGGAACATATTGCTTTCAATCTCTTCAAAGGTGAATGAAATTGAGCATCATTGCATATCCCAGCATGAAAACATTATGAATATGTTGGTTCACCAAAAGTAGATGATAAAAATTATAGAATTTGATTGCAACATGCTTAGGAATCTTGTTTTGAATCTCCACAAGCAAACTTTGTTTACAACTTCCAACAATCGGGCATATGATAATTAAACACATGTAGACTTTAAATATGAAGAAACATCCCACCAATTCAAGGATCCAAACGACATTGAACAATAGAATTCTCCTCCCTCTAACATGGGTCAGGAGGAAGTATATAGTAGTCATGTATTCCATTGAATTTTATGTATTTCAAAGTTATTAGATTTCTAGAAGTTTTTGTTAAGTAGGCCACAAGTCAAAATACTTAGAATGTTTTCCATATAGTTTGATTTAAACTACTTTTTGTAGAAGTAGAGAATTTCCTAGTTTTGTTTTCTTGAGCACTGAACGGTCTTATGTAACCAGTGTTAGATTTTCTTCATTCCCCTTATTAATATAATACTATTGCTCTGGTTTTAAAAAAAGGATGCTAGGACGCAGACAAGAATGACAATTGGGAGTTGAAATCGATGTTGGTAAGCAAAAAGTAATGTTATGAACATATTCAAATGAAAATTGGGATGTAGAAGGATGTTAAAACATAGTTGTGATGAAAACAAGGATGCAAAAGAAGACACAAAGGGATGCAAAATTGAGATGTGGAAAAAATCAATTTACTCTTTTTTGAGAAAACAAAATACTCTAAAAAATTTAATGCACTAGTCTATATCCATCTTAATCCCTAATCTATCAAACATTGAGAGGGCTCAAATCCATGGAAGTGAAAACATTTTATCAAATTATTTCACTCTAAAAAAGGAGCGATCATCAAATTTATAGAAGAGAAAAAATTTCCTCAAATTTTTCTCTCTGAAAAAGGTTTTCACTTTCCAAGAAATTGGTAATCCATCTTCATGCTTAATAGATCCAAGGCTAGATGGATCTAGACTCAGTGGCCTAATATTTAAGAACATGTGTTTCCTCCTTGGAGGTCATAGATTCAAATATAGAGGGAGGTATGATATGTAGAGTTGTAACATCCCTGTTCATAATCCCCATTTTACCGATGTGTAATTAAATACGATGTATGGCCACGGGCCCAAATAAGTAATTTGTAAACATTGTATATGATCATAATAATAATATAAATGTGATGCTAGTTGTGGGTGGAAACTGGCAGAGTTATTGGAGGATAATTTTCCACAAGAGAGGGGAATGTCTAAGAATGTCTAAGAAATGGGTCCAAGGTAGGGGGGGGGAGGAGGGGGGATTATTCATGGATATTATTTCCAACCCACTTTCCTAAAATGATTACGTTGATTGAACCTTTCTAATTTCCTTTTAAGTGTATGAGATCCCAATCATTAAAACATGTAAGAGGAGTTGGTGGGAAAAGTCACATCCCATATTTATGAGAACATGGGGGCTAAGTACAATAAACCTTAGGAAATGTGAGTCAACTCTCATGGGTAAAAGATAAATTTGAGTGGCCATTGTGGGATTGCATGAAATATTTGGTGAAGCAAGGGAGTGGAGAGAATTGGAACTTGAAGGCAACCATAGTAAGTGTTGTGGGAAGCTTGTTGGAGCTCATGTTGCATGAAGAGGAAGGTTATTAGGCCTGTAGAGAGGGAGATTTTGTGTGAGATATTTTCCTTTGAACAATGGGTTGTTTTGTTACTTTTCTTGGGGAAGCTAACATCCCTTGAGTCCCCAGCAATAGATATTCCTATCCAACCTTGTTTTGGAGCCCTGGAGGGAGAAGGGAAGGCTTGAGGGACTATGTGCAATGAAGGGAGATCCCAATTCCTTGGGTTACATAGGTTGAGAGGAAGAGAGTTGGAGGATTGGGATAGTTGTTAGAAAACTAGTTAGTTGTGGGAGTGAATTGGGTTGTGAGAGAGACACCCTCTTTTGTAGAATCGCAGCCCCAACTCGGCGGTGATTTGTTGTTGAGATTTAGAGTAGAAAATATACGATTGGGAGGAAATTTCATCCCTTGCAGTCAGTTTCTCATTTGTTGTAAAAATAAGTGATTGTGTCTTCATTTTATCAATTTTGTTCATGTGCTTTTATTGTTGTGTGTGAACTCTGATTTTTAAGCTAATATATGAGGTTGTGTATGAGTTTTAATCAATTGCATTAATGTTGTTAATTATTTCTTCTAGATGCATATGTTTTTAATTGCTATTAGAGTGCATTTACTTCATGGTATTAGAAAAAAAATTATGGGTTATGTAGTATGGAAACTACAAGAGCTCCTTGTTGTGCAAAGGAGTCCCTTGTAAAAAAAACAAGAGGGTCTTATATGTCAATTTGGCATTCGTATAAACAATTTCATTGCCATCGTTGAGGGGTGTATAACTCAAGTGGTTGGGAGGTAAGTTTCATACTATCCACACCCAAGTACAAGTACCTAATGAGACATTTGGCTCATTGTGATTAAGCTAGAAGGGTAGGCATCCCATAGGTCATGTGGGACCCCCATGGGTACATATTCATATGTCTCGGCCCTTGTGATCCAAGTGGATATCAGTGGTCTCCCACCTCTTCCACTGAATCGATGGTTCTCTATCTTCTTGGTAGTTTTTCTATGGTTTTTCAAGTCCCAAACGTGTGGGGTTGTTTTGAGGCCCTAAATGGTGGTTTTTGGACATTTGGGGGGATAGTGTTATAGCAAGATTTGCCTCACCCTATGCAAACTTGTAGAGAGGGAATTTTTTTTATTTTTCCACATATACACACCTTACCTATTGTACAACATGCATATAAATAGGTTGCACCACTACAGCCCATGTACATTGAGATTTGTGTCCAAAATTAAAAAATGGTGTCGGGTTTCCATGTCATGTCACAAGATCTATGATCCTTGGCCTTCCATATACTGGAAAAATTCCAACTCGACCCTTTAGTTCCACTTGAAGGCTACAAATGGGCCAAATCCAAGCTATGGAAAAGAGGAGAAGAATTCAACTTTGAGAGCAAAGTTACTTTGGAGAAATTATTCACTTCATATTGAGTTTACATCCCTTTGTCCTTTAAGTCTGAACACATTGTTCAACCCCCAATATCTTCCCTACTTGTTTGAGAACCTCATTTTATCTCTTATATGATCTTGCCTTTGGTGGATGATTGAAGTGGTGGAGGCCCAACTGAAAGGAACTTAGTTTCTCGGTTATGAACCGTGCTGAAACGGAAGTTTGTAATTCATTCACTTCTGTTGATTACATTTTAATAGAAATACTTGTTTCTCATCTAATTAATATCTTGTGAATATTTGAATTGTTATTCCATGGGCGTATTTGTTATGAATGTTGATGGATTATGCTATTGAATGTTCTAACATTATATATTATCACCATATGTTTGTGTTTCTTGGTTGATGAGGACTAGTTGCAGGTGTATTGTTTTGGGTCAAGTGCTCAACAGTGGACTTCATCGAACGTCTAGGCGAGGTAGGACTTTTATCTTGCCTTTCTATCATATTTGTTTATATAGAATACTTGAGATTAGAGTTGATTTCTGTAGTCATTTCCATTTTTTGTGATTTACCCCTATCCATGGAGAGATTCTCTTATTAACACAATTGGCGACCATACTGGGGATATAATCTTATTTTTCTAGGTTTGGAGTGTTTTTCTCCTTAGATTGCTCTTGTTTATAATGATTTTCTTATCGTATGGTTGCTTTGCAGACTCTGTTCACTCTGAGTCTGAGTTTCTTAGCCTTCTCCTTATCCTAGTTGTGTTTTGACACATATACACAGGTTGCTTCCTAGCAGTCACGTATATACGCATGTTCTTCTTATTCAAGAAGCGTATATACATGTTTTTCCCTTGAACAGTCACATACATCACCCTTTGTTGCTTGGTTGTTGGGTTTGATAGTTTTTGGGTAAGTTTTGATGATTGTCGAGTCTTGTTGGGTCTCTTTTATGACTATTAAGTGTATGTGGAATGACAGGAAACCTTTCTTTGGTTGAATTTTTAGGTGGTTCCTTTCTCATCATCCTTTTCATTTGATTGTCCTTGCATCTTGGGCTGGGTGTTTTTCTTCTTTATATCCTACTTGGTTTGTTTTTGTTTACACACAGTAGAGTTTTTATATCATGTTGTTGTTCAGTCCTTGCATTTTCATTCTCTTATATTGAAAATACAAAAATATTAGGCATTTTACATTATTGGCATTTTGATCTCTTGAGTCTTTATCATTAATATTAGTACATGTAAAGAAAGATTGCATTTTATTTAGAATTGCAGAACTGAATTGAGAATTGCATTTTGAAAAGCATATCATTTATTGAAAATTGAAGTTAGGACTTTGCATTGTATTCATATTCATTTATTTTACTTGTTGACTCATAACATCACTAGTTTCATGACCGCGCCTTTTTTAGTAAGCAAGGCCACTAAAAGTAATGCTATAATTTAAAATTGATTAGTAACGATTTTATTTTTCTAGCGTTCACAAACTAGCTTAGGATTTAGAGCCTTGGAATAGGATTTTGTGAGTAAACTTCTCCAAGGCTATTAAATCAACATATGTGTCTGACTAAGGGAGTGGAGAAATCCATTGTATAAATGGTAATATTAGGAGGCTCTACTTACATCAGAGTTAAGCACGAGGTTATGTGAGGTTGGTTGAAGGGATATATCCTTGATACCTTCTTTGTGTCAGATATATTTCTATGGGTCTATTCGTATATGGGGATCTTGCTAGTACCCTTACCTCTGTGAGAGGCAGTGCTTTCAAGGTTTCAAGCTTTGTTACCCTACCCATACAATGGACCTGACTTACGACTATTCACATGTGCATCGGTTATATCGTGGTTTCTTAGTTACTTGACTTAGGTACCACATAGGTTACTTGTAGGGGTTATTTTGCAGGTACCTTGGTTCAGATAAGGGTCGGATAGCACACAACCTTTATGGAGGATTACCTCTCTAGGGGGATCTAACCGACTGGTTGTTAAGCCACGAGGGCCCTTATAATTGATTCTAATAACTCCAATCTTTAGCAGAGGAGGCTCAGGTCCCTCTTGGGCAAGGCATACCTAATTTAGAGAGGGAGGCCCCTTTTCAGCCACTTTATCATGTTTGTGTGCATATTGGCCTGTTGATTTTACTTTGGGGTGCTCTTTGATTATTAGTTTACCTTAATATTTTTTACCATACCTTGAGTTGTCATTATCATGGATAGTGGAGTTCATATGACTCTCTCCTTTACCACTACCCCCCCCCCCAACGTTCACTCATTTCATGGGGACAAATCCGTCCATTTTTCATAATGGTATGCAAAATTATGACACTCAATCCATGCCTTGGGTCTCTAATCATATTCCCATTGATATGCCAAACATGCCTTCACCCTTACCATCCTCCTCCTTGCCTGCTTATATGAATCCTAGTTTTGGGTATGGGGGCATGATGACTCCACTGTCCACATCTTCATTTGATAAGAGTCATGTCCCTCAATCAAATATCACTATGGGGGGTTGGAATCTCCCCTCTTATGGATCCAATCCTAGCCATGATTTTTCAGGAGCCAGTGCTCAAATGGGTGGTTATTCTACTTATTATACCTCATATGTGTATCCTTCGTCTGCAATGTCATTTCCTACGAACACTTTTCCCATGGTGGGTCCCCATATATCCTCTGGTATTTCATACGGAGGGAACCTGTTTTATGGTATGGGCTACCCTCTTCATGGAACCCCTTCACATGAGGGAAACATATATCCTCACTTGAATAATCCTTATCATACTTTTGTCTCTTCGTAGAAATCTGCTTCAGTGATGATGCATGTACAAACCACTATGGATAAATTAGGTGGAGGATACTACCTTTCCAGACAGGGACAGGGTGTAAACTAGGACCCTTCATGGCCTGCAATGTCTCAAAACCAGTCTTTCCTAGGACCTTGGTCTCAAATTCCACAACTCACCACTACCACCAGTCCAGTCACTGCAAGTCATACTGGAATCCCATCACCAACCTCTACTAGTCATGTTGGAGATCGGTCGACAAACTCTGCATGTCATGTTGAAGACCCACAACCATTCGTTGCTAGTCATGTTGGGGGCACCACTCTAGTCGCCATGAGTCATCATGACATCACATCTACAACCTCTTCCAATCATGTTGAGAGCATGCCACCAGCCATTGTGAATGATGTTGAGGGAATTCATACAATTGAGAAGCCCAGATGTGTTAGACGTAAGCCCAAGTTCATGTGTAGGATTTGTGAAGGAGACCACCTTACTCGTTTGTGCCTTGTTACTGTTGGGATACTAGAAGCGTGGTCCTCACCAAGGGGCCCTTCAGGTTTTGAGTCATCTTTGGTTTCCCAACACTCTATATCACCTTTGATTGACATGACAGTCATTCTGATGCAATCATCACCTGACAACACTCCCATTTTTTAGGGTGATGCATCTTCTAGACTTGTTTTCACACATCCTATTCAACCACCGGTTGAAGAATTGGTCATACTAATGCAATCTCTAGTAAATCAAATTCTTCTTTTGGAGGTTGATGTGTCCTTCAACCATCTCATTATCATTTCTCGTACTACACCTTCTAAACAAGAGAGAGTTTTACTCTCCCCGAGTACTCTCCCTCCAAGTCTTGGAGAGGTCCCATTTTACTGGGATGCTCTTGTGGGGCATCCAATGCCTCCTCCTATGCCCTTTCAAGTAAGAGATGTTATCTAATACATTGTGGAGAAGGTAACCTATGCTATCACTTTATCCTCCTTGACTTGGAGAGATTTGGGTTTTCCCAAGCTTATGTCAATTATTCGTAAGATACTGATGTTTCACAAAAATCTTGCACGGGAACCTTGGCCTCCCCCATGACATGCCACCTAGAAACCCCCCGGTGAGTCTGATTTAAGCTCTTTTCCGACTCGTCTAAAAAAGTGAAAAGATTGTCGAGTGAGTTTGTCTCTTTCACACTCGTTAATTGGATTTGAAATATCGAGAGTCTTAGTTAAGCTATTTTCAAACTCGTTTTCAAAAAGCAAAAAGATTGTTGAGTGAACTTGTCTCTTTCACACTCGTAAATTGGATTTGAAAGGACATCTATTTGGTGCAAGTTTATCCATTTCTCAAACCAAGTAGACTAATATTATGAGAAAGGACATTTTTTTGCATTAAGTTGTAATTGCATCTCATGCCCTTGCTTGCAGTATTGAGCCTATTATCGGTTCTCACTTTTGTGTTATAAGTCATTCACCTCAACAATTTGCATCCTCAACCAAGCAGAGCCTTGTTTATATCCTTTGTAGCTTGACACCCTATACCCAGGAGGAAACATTTCCCCGAGTGTCCATCTTCTGCATGCACCTCCTTGCATTGAGCATAGGTATGTTCCACTACTAGAACTAGTTTTTCTTACTTGTGACACTCGTTTCCTCCTATGTATCATAGCAGTCATTTGACTATGAAAAAAAAAGGACAGGCAGGAAGGGAGTGTTATCTTATATTGGCAGCAGTCGTGTCGCCTTTGAACATAGCACAAAAATTTTGAGTCCACTTGTCATCAAAATTTTGGATTTAGCATGACCTTAGGAAGTTGAGATTGTTACAAAGAGTTTACTCCTTTGACTAGTTACTCTTCCAGTCCCTATGGAAGCTTAATTGATGCCTCCTACATCTCAATGTTTCATCATTGAGTCTATGCTGCCAGAGTCTTCCATATGTCTCATGATCTTGTTCAAAGGATGTCTATCAACCTATTTCATACATTCCTCAGAAATCTTGTCTTTGCATGTCGGCCATACCCTTAGTTTGTCTCAGAATCACATGAAGTCATAGTCCTATTGTGCACCCTCGTCCTACTTTCCTCGTTGGTAGGTAACCTTGAACCTAGAAGTCGACATTTCATCATTGGTCACTGACTAGGTGGTTTCCCTTATGTTCAACGACAGGACATCTATTCACACATTGAGATTCGTGAAGTGTCTTGGATTCCATTATCCCTATTGTTGGTTTCCTCACCTTTGTCATAATTTTTCGTCATTGGTTTCTATTCAAAGGGTCTTTTTCGTGTACCGCTTGTATCTGGCACATGCAAAAGATGCATAGGTTCATTGGTTCGTGAACATGTTCTTCGTCCGTTTTCCTCCAAATCATCAAGATCCTTCTTTGTACCTTATGTTGAATGATGAGAGATTCCTTAATGCTCTCCTTTCAATGGGTCTCCTTCCATTGACTTCAGCTCAACTATTCTGGAGATGAGACCAAGAGTCCTATGAGTACATAGAGGCTTTCAATCATTAGTGGTAGGTTATCTCACCATCGATAGCTGGGAATACACCAATGTCTTCTTATCGATGGATTCTACAAGTGTTCAACCATGAATCATTTATTCACACTTGTAAGAATGTACTCAGTGCCTTGATACCTACTTTCATCATCGATAGGTTGTCTCATGTTTGTTAATGGTATACCTCAATGACCAATAATCAAATGAAGTCTCATTTTGTTCGACCTCAAATCCTTTATTCACATGATGTAGACTTGCACCTTTGGCAGATTGTGTAGAAGACTTGAACACATTAGTTTATAGTTGCAACTTCCCTGAGTTGTTGCTACCTTTCATTGGACCAGTACCTATGCGACTTCAGTGATCATGGGAGATCAGATTGTACTACATTGTATACAGATATATTCATATTGATTTTGAGACCAGTTTTATTGGGCCTTGTTCATGACTATGACAACCTTTGGCATGTTGCCACCTTTGCATTGCCTATTCATGGCCATGGACAACTGTTTGGTATATTTTCACATGGATCTACAATGTAATTCAAATTGGCAATCGTGTGTGCAAAGTTAGTACAGATTGTAATGAGCAACTAGTTCTTCCAGTTGGGTCCCAATTACTCCACTTATGAGTCTTATAATGTATTTCGGCCATCGCAGATACTCCTCTGACCTCACACATTAGGGGGCCTTTGTTATAGCAAGTTTTGCCTCACCCTATGCAAACTTGTGGAGAGGGCCTTTTTCCATTTCCCTATGCAGACTTGAAGTCCCTTTTTGAAAATCTCAGAGCTAAAAACATTATTTTTCCACATATACACACCCTACCTATTGTACAACATGTGTATACGCAGGTTGCACCACTACAACCTGTGTACATTGGGATTTGTTCCCAAAATTAAAAAATGGTGTTGGGTTTCCATGTCATGTCACGAGATCTATGATCGTTGGCCTTCCATATACTGAAAACGTTCTAACTCGATCCTTCAGTTCCTCTTGAAGGCTACAAATGGCGCAAATTTGCGCTATGGAAAAGAGGAGAAGAATTCAACTTTGAGAGAAAAGTTAATCTAGAGAAATTATTCACCTCATATTGAGTCTACATCCCTTTTCCTTTAAGTCTGAACACATTATTCAGCCCCCAAGCTCTTCCCTATTTGTTTGAGAACCTCATTGTCTCTCTTATATGAGCTTTCCTTTGGTGGAGGATTGAAGTGGTGGAGGCCCAGCTAGAAGGAACTTAGTTTCTTAGTTCTAAACTGTGCAAACATGGAAGTTTGTAATTCATTCACTTCTGTTGATTACATTTTAATAGAAATACTCTTTTCTCGTCCGATTAATATCTTGCGAATATTTGAATTTTTATGCCATGGGCGTATTTGTTATGAATGTTGATGGATTATGCTATTGAATGTGCTAACATTATATATTATCACCATATGCTTGAATTTCTTAGTTGTTGAGGACTAGTTGCAAGTGTATTGCTTTGGGTCAAGCGCTCAATGGTGGACTTCATCGAACATCTCGGTGAGGTAGGCCTTTTATCTTGTCTTGCTAGCATATTTGTTTATATATCATACTTGATATTAGAGTTGATTTATGTAGTCATTTATGTATGTTGTTGTTTACCCCTAGCCATAGAGAGATTTTCCTTGTAACAGCTAGGGGTTGCCATGGCATACTATGACCCCAAACAAAAGTTGTAATCCTTGGATAGTTTTTTCCAACGAGCTATCATGCACCCCAAATGGATATCATATGCAAAGTTGTGCTTCCAAGAAGTTGGCGTATCATCTAACCACCTCGGGGCCCATAATACTTTTGGTATTTCATATTCTAGGGTTAGGGTTTTGATGTTTAGTGGTTTTTCCTCTTTGTATTTTAGGATTTATGATAAAATTCTCTTTTCAACCTCTTTGTAATTAAATTGTTGCGAATGAGCATAGTCAACATATATTTCTCTTCAAAGATGAGCTACCACCATTCTAGTCAGTTTATGTTCTACATTATTTTGTTATTTTATTCATTAATAGAAGTTGGCTTTCATTGTATTTATGTGTTCTCTGCTATATTTTTTCTTCTATCTCATTTATTTCTCAATATAATATAGATCAATGGTATCAGAGTAGTCTTCTCCTTGTTTTTTCTCGGTGCATGCCCCCAATGAGGTCAAGGTATAGAGAGTTGGGTTTTGAGATAGTTTCACTTTGGGACGATCTCTCTAGCTTTCCCAAGAAACCTCCCATGGTAGAAGAAAAGAGATATTATGGAGTAGGAAATCCTCTCAAAATATTGCTTGAGGGATTTCTTGCATGACAGTAGAACGAGATGATGGACAACTTCATTCAGATCCTTCGACAATTGTCAATGGCAGGTGATGCACCTTCAACAAGAAGCCATTTTGGAGGTGCAACACCCTTCAAGGTACAATTTAATGTTGATATCCCCTTATTTAAAGACCATATATATGTATATTCTTTGAATAAATGGTTGAATCAATTAGAAGGATATTACTCTATTCAAAAAAATTCCGACACTGAAAAATATCACCTTATCTCTCCTTAAATCCCTCCCCCATGTCAAATGTTTGTGGGAATGTTATTGGAAGAGACATAACAAAGAAAAGTCTATATAATTTGGGATATGACCCACTTGGGTCGCCTTTGTTGATGCCATCAACGAGTAGTTCTACCTTGTCGGGAACTATGATGACCAGTACATCATATGGACGATTTTAATTCAAGAAAGAGCTAGACGGTGTTGAAGTACACTAACATATTCCTTAACTTATGATCAGAGTGGGGTATTAGAGACTCTGAGAGAAACCTAGTTCTGAAGTATCTTAGTGGCCTACACAGGTGCATCCAAATAGAGATGGATTTCTTGTGAATATCCTCATTGGGAGCCACTTATTTATATGTTGTCAAAATTGAGCAGAAATTTAAGCAGGGAAATAAGCAGGAGTTCGAGTCTACAAATCCACAACCTCACAAGGGATAGAGAAAGGAATTACAAACTCAAGAAAACTATTCCAAGATGCAGTAAAGGAAGGCTAATGGGAAGATGAATAAGGAAATTATAAAATGGTGTGAGTTCCACAAAAACCCCTGGCACAACACTAATGAATGTCACTCAAAATATTCATTGTTGGTCAAGCTTAAAGAAAAACACTACTACTTTTGTCCCATTTTTCGACACCCATCCAACTGATCCTCATATGGATTTTGAAAATACCACTTTCCAGTATTAGTTGAACCAAATTCATTGCACTCTCAATGTTATAACCATCTATCAGAATTGAGACGTAGGAAACTGCCATGTGGAGCGTGTGGAAAGGTTTGTATGAAACAGTTGTTTGTCACACATTATTTTCACTAGTCTGACAACAACACGACTATTGACATCTCGATGAATCTATCTTCCACGTCGCATATACCATGAAACCATCACCAGAGAACCCATTTTTATTCAACCAACGATGTCGGCCGTAACTACGACTTAGCAATGCCTAAGTAACATCAAAAATATGACACTAATTCCATTGAAATTGTGACTTTATTGTCGACATCCAACATCAATGTAGCGACGGTCGATCATGCCCAGTCCATCGGTAATCCAACAATATGGAGAGACGAATTTGGAATATGCATGAAGCAATGTTCGTCAACATACATCAATGTCGCTATGCATGAGAGCTCCAAGATTTGAAATGAAATGTGAGGAATTATCGCGGGATTTCCGATGTTGGTATAATAAAATGAAAAAACAAATCAAATTGTGTCGGACATAGGGAGCAAGTTGAGAAAGATGCAGATGCCAATGTTCTTGATATATGATCATATAGAAAATTAGTATTGTGGTTTCTATTGTTTCAAAAAACCCTAATTCAAGCTGCTTTGAGCATACATAACTAAAAATGCACAGTCACTTCTAAAATACATGTTTTGATTTTAAACTGTAATTTATGCCCTTGTGCAGAAATGCACATTAGACTTCCCTAAAAATGCACGACCATGTCTTAAAACCTCTGAAATTTGAGTGGTTTAAGTTTCTGAGGGTGTCTTAGATAGGTTTACACCTGTCAACATATTTATATTTTCATTTTCAAACATAAACGTGTTTTGTAAAAGAGGTAAAGTCCACCTTGTAAGAGACCAAAACAGTAGAAAGTGAACTAAGGGAAATGCACACCCATGCTTCTATATAGATCCAAATAGAGTTATCTAAGTTTTGGGGCGAATTTGATAAAATTCTAAATATTTATATATCATACATTGTGCATTATAAAATGACTAAGGACTTCTACGTTGAACCAAGACTCCATACTTTTTGTAAATTGGAAGGTAAAACCGTCTTATTGTAAAATGCATGCCTAGGACTCATATGACCTCCGAATTGACTGGTTCCAATTGTAGAGTTTGGATTTTATCATTTTACATCTATTCATACTTCAATTGTTCATTTTGAAACCAAAACCCCTCTACTATGCATAAATGCTAAAATTTTCCTTGTAAATGCGAAAAAAAACATAAACGGAAAAATGCATAACAATGCATGAAAATGGGGCATGATGAGAAATGCACATCGTAGGAAAAAAAATCCATGTATTGTGTTGTTAATTTACAAGTTACAAGTTACAGGACTTTGGGTTTGTTGTAAACCCTAAAGAATGCATAGTCAGGTGATTTGTGCCCAGAATTTAGTAAAGGGTTGAAATATACATGAATGTTTGGAAACTGTGCACACACACTAACTAAAATGGAAAAATGAGTACTAACTACCTGCATCCATGACCTCGATAAGGAAAGAGTTTGTACGAGAACATCACACATAGGCTAGTTTTTAGTTTCATTTTCATTGTGAAGACCTATAGAAATCATTAGAGAATACAAGGTTATATGACTGAATAATAATTAAATAAATAAATAGACATATCAACATGTACAAGACTCTAGAAAGACTAAAATGGAATACATGATTGAGCAAAATACTCATTTTTCTTTTAAACTGTAATTTATGCATTTGTGCACAAATGCATAAATTACAGTTTAAAAGAAAAATGAGTATTTTGCTCAATCATGTATTCCATGATAGGCTTCAAATAAATTCATGTCATGGTATTTACACGCCTGCAATTTGAGTTATTCAAGTTTTTGAGGGTGTTTTACATAATTTTACACCTGTCAACATATTTAGATTTTCATTTTCAAACATAAAAGTGGATGTTGTGTAAAAGAGGCTAAGTCCACCTTATAAATTGAGAGACCAAAACAGTAGAAAGTGACCTAATATAAATGCATCCCATGCATATATATAGCTCCAAATTTAGTTATCTAAGTTTTCTACATGGAAATTATGCATAGGCCTGTGGGTAGAGTTGCAGATGCTAAAACTCTACCCACAATCCTCTAGGCAGAGATGTGGCAACTCTGCCTGTTATCGCACAGTTTGTAGTTTAGGTCATAGGCTAAAGGATAAAGATCAAACTGGCATAACAGGAACCTTCCCCACCCAATGTCACCTTGATGAGGAGGTTCTTTCTGTTTAGGGAGGTTAGCCCAGGGGAGACATCCCCAGTAACCTAGGGTTTGAAGAGGAAGAAGGTATAAGGTCAAGTTTTAGAGTTCCCTCCTCATAGGTTACCACCAATGTCATACATTCCGGCTAATCAGCCAATAAAAGAAGTGTATGCCCTATTGAAAACACCTGCCCGGAACAAGACAACAACAACACAATATATATATTTGTTGGCTATAACTCAAAGGGTTAGTACTTCATTGACTATCTGATATTATTAATAAGCAATGTACTGCAATAGATGTAAAATGAATTCAACTTTTTGTCAATTAGCTATGAAAGATAATCAATTCATCAATATCTAAGGAGATGACTAAGCCAACAATATGTCCAATCAACAATTTACTCAATAAATGCTTAAAATCATCATTAATTGCTTATATCCAACTTTTTTTGTGTCAAGATGAAATATCCAATTGTGATGTCAGCCCTAAATAGGTTAGTTTTTTAGTTAGGATTTGAAAATTTAAAGTTTTGAAAGTAGTTTTGTACACTAAAACTCCAACATTGGAGATCAAATATCAGTGCCTTAGGGTATATGGAGTCAAAATATAAGGGCACAAGGTCTTGAAAGGATGATGATTCAAAGACTAGAAGGTAGGGTTCTATGGTGTTGCAAAGGCATGGCCCTAGAATCAAAACCCTAGGGGAAAGAGGCTCACTCTGGTGTTGCTTAAGCAAGGCCTCGTGCTCTTTCCTCCTTCTCTAAATCAACTTGGAAAAATGGCTAGCCTAAAGAATAATTCTAAGGGAGAAAGTGTTGCAAAGACAAGGCTTTCAAACCCTAGAAGGTGAAAACCCTAGGTGTAGGCAACCTAGGCCTAGGATGTCTCCTTCTTTCAACTTATAAACTTCAACGCTAGCTCAAGGGAAGAAAAAAGATAAGTGTAGCAAAGGCTAGGCTTAATCTCTTTCCTTCAATGGCTGAAAAATATCTCTCTCTAAGGGGACATGTAACAATGACCTACTTGTGTGCTTGTTACCTAGGGTTTTAAATCAACAATACAATAAGCAAATGCAA
>ML782145.1:4494-34530 GCA_009831015.1 Picea engelmannii | reverse complement strand
GAAATAAAACAATCAATATGCATGTGAGGAAACAAACTATCATGAAATGCAGATCGTATAATACACGGAAAATGCCTACCTACCTATACTTACCTATACAATCATGTCCCACCACCTTGGTGGGGTTTGAGGAGGCATCCGCTAATGGGTAATGGGCGCCTTCTTCCTTCCAAAGTGGACAAATAGTATGAGTTATCAACTGATTCCACTCCGACTTTGAAAGGTCTGAGCCATGATTGCATACTTCCTTTCACATTAGTTGGCTCTCCTTTCTAAATATCCCACATCCATACCAAATCTCCCTCCTTGTATTTTCGGATCTTGTGTTTGGTTGTTCCTTGAAAAACCTTGGTGTACTGTACTGAGGGAGGTGGGTGGGATTTTGGTGTAAAAACTTCTTGTTGGGATGGATGAATTTGCACGTCCTCTTCATCCTTTTTCCTTTTTAATATCTTCACGGTCCCAACCTCTTTGTTATGAAACTCATCTAGGAGTTGCTAGTATTCTTCTTTCTTGGGCCACTCAATCTGGTCAAACTCTTCTTCTGTTGAAAGGGCATATCTTCCAAAGAATATTCTTGAAGAGTTTGTATCACATATTTCTTCGCTTCATTTATGGAAGGAACGACATCTTGTACATTATTTCCAGTTATTGGCACATTGAGTAAATGTCCAGTTGTCCCATCTTTCAAAGGTAACCGCAAAAAGGTGAGATCCATTTCAAGGGACCCGCCTATCATTGCACCAAACTTCCTAGACAACAACATTCCCCACACATCCGGGACATCAACCACTATAATATCTATGTGGACTGTCTTCTCGGGGAATTCTTTCAATTGTACTTCGAAATTTTCAACCACACCATGTGTGGGTATTGTTTTGGATTCAAAACCACACACATTCCTGTAAAGCCTAGTGACCTTCAAGCCCATTTGTTGTATGAATTTAAGAGACATCATATTTGCACCAACACCCGTATCTAGCATGCAATTGTTAAGGTATTTGTTTTTCATCATTAGAGTCATGAAGAACGGGGGGTTTTCACCATACTAGATCCTGAAGTGATCAGCCTGCAACATGATTGGGGGGTCCATAGGCTCAGTTGTTCTAGGAAAGAAGGTATCAAAGCATTCTTTTATAGAGGGGATCTTAATTTCTTCTTTTAAGGGAAAATTCACATACATATTTGACAAAGCTCCTTCAAAGTCAAAATCAAGGTTAACCTTATTTTTCTTGGATGTCTTGGGAGGAAGAACCTCAAGATATTTTGGCTGATCAACGGTAGGTTGTTTTGCATTCTTTCTCTTGTATACTTGAACTTCTTGTTTTTTTAGCTTTTCTCGTGATTCCTGGTCCAAGTTGTTTATTATTTCCATTATCGCTGCTCTTGTTGCTTCCTTCAGGGCCTATTGATGTTCTATATCCATGATATTTATCTAAGGAAGATTCATAAAGAAATCTATATTGTTGACTTGTTGCTGACTGGCGTTATAAGGACATTCATTCTCCCAATGTGCTTCACTGCATTCCAGGCTCCAAGGATTTTCATCAACAACGTTTGTAGGGGCCCGAGTATTCAGGACTTCATTTTTAATCTTCAACTTTTAGGCTTGGTTCCCTTTATGGAATTTCCCTTTGAATGGGGGTCTAGGTGCCTGGGTCTGGGACTTTTCAAGTCTAACGATCCGGTTCATCATTTCTTATTGATTCTTCATGATGTTGTCCATGGAAGCTTGTAGCTTATTGATACTGGTGCAGAGATCTGAAGTAGGCTCAGCATTGTGTACCACTTTCTACTTGGTGTCTATTCTCCCCCTAGGGTTAGCAAAGGGCTCAATCTTGGATGAAAGGAGATTTCCTTCCATCTTGGTAGCGAGCTCTTGGGATTCTTGAATGGATTGAGGGTCTTTGTCTCTAAGAAGATTCCCTAGTTGGCCACTAAAAGATCTGGTATAAATGTGAACAAGATAATCATCTTTCGGATGATGGCTTGGGGGAATTCGTTGGAGTAATGCTTCGAATTTGGTGTGAAATTCCCGAATAGACTCATTCTCATGCTTGGCAAGGCTATTTAGTCGGGTGAGCAACATGTTAGGGTCTTCTTTGATGCTCCACCTTCTGAGGAAGATTTTCTCAAGTCTATCCATGGTTTTGATGCTTCCATCAGGAAGACTGAGATACCAACATCTTGCAGCATCATAAAGGGTAGTAGACAATAACTTCATAACCAAGTCCTCAACATCATCACTAGTGGGGTGAAGCTGAAAAAATGCCCAAAAGTTACTCATATGCTCTTCAGCACTAGTGGCATCAGTGTCGGTAAACTTAGGCAACCACTTCTCATACTTGGGTGGCATTTGCCTAGGGTAGCCAGGTATGGCTGACATGTCTAATGGCTTGAACAAAGTAGATGACCATTGTCTTTGATTTTTAACTGGGTTTGTAGTACCGGTCTGAGAGGTAGACATGTTTAAAGGATGTCTCTTTCCAAAAAGTGACTTGACAATAGGTGAATTCAAAGGAGGCTTCCTTCTGAAAGCCAAAGGAGGATTATTGAATCTCCCTTTGGTTTGTGGTGTCGCCAGGTAGTTTTCCTGAAACTACCAAAGAATAGGGGAATAAAGTCTAGTGGAGTCGCCAGGTAAGCTTGTAAGAGAAAGTTCCTTGAGGCAAATCTTACCAAAAGATTTTTCATTGAGAAAGATTGACTTAGTGTTCCCCAACAATGGCGCCAAAATGTTATCGCACAATTTGTAGTTTAGGTCATAGGCTAAAGGATAAATATCAAACTGGCGTAATAGGAACCTTCCCCACCCAATGTCACCTCGATGGGGAGGTTCTTTCTATTTAGGGAGGTTAGCCCAGGGGAGACATCCCCAGTAACCTGGGGTTTGAAGAGGCAGAAGGTATAAGGTCAAGTTTTAGAGTTCCCTCCTCATAGGTTACCACCAATGTCAAACAGTCCGGCTAATCAGCCAATAAAAGAAGTGTATGCCCTATTGAAAACGCCTGCCCAGAACAAGACAACAACAACACAATATATATATTTGCAGGCTATAACTCAAAGGGTTAGTACTTCATTGACTATCTGATATTATTAATAAGCAATGTACTATAATAGATGTAAAATGAATTCAATGTTTTGTCAATTAGCTATGAAAGATCATCAATTCATCAATATCTAAGGAGATGACTAAGCTAACAATATGTCCAATCAACAATTTACTCAATAAATGCTTAAAATCATCATTAATTGCTTATATCCAACTTTTGTTGCATCAAGATGAAATATCCAATTGTGACGTCAGCCCTAAATAGGTTAGTTTTTTAGTTAGGGTTTGAAAATTTAAAGTTTTGAAAGTAGTTTTGTACACTAAAACTCCAACATTGGAGATCAAATATCAGTGCCTTAGGGTATATGGAGTCAAAAGATAAGGGCACAAGGTCTTGAAAGGATGATGATTCAAAGACTAGAAGGTAGGGTTCTATGGTGTTGCAAAGGCAGGGCCCTAGAATCAAAACCCTAGGGGAAAGAGGCTCACTCTGGTGTTCCTTAAGCAAGGCCTCGTGCTCTTTCCATCTTCTCTAAATCAACTTGGCAAAACTGCTAGCCTAAAGAATAAGTCTAAGGGAGAAAGTGTTGCAAAGACAAGGCTTTCAAACCCTAGAAGGTGAAAACCCTAGGTGTAGGCAACCTAGGCCTAGGATGTCTCCTTCTTTCAACTTATAAACTTCAACGCTAGCTCAAGGGATGAAACAAGATAAGTGTAGCAAAGGCTAGGCTTAATCTCTTTCCTTCAATGGCTGAAAAATATCTCTCTCTAAGGGGACATGTAACAATGACCTACTTGTGTGCTTGTTACCTAGGGTTTTAAATCAACAATACAATAAGAAAATGCAAGAAATTACACCTACAACCATTCATTTAAGAAGTTTTGCAAGAAAATTTACTTACATGTCATGAAGAAAAGCATAAACAAACCCTAGCTATAAACCTTCCTTGAGAGAAATGACATAAATGCCAAAAATATCCTTCCAATAGCAAGTGTGCCTCACTTAGACAACAAATTTACCCAAGAAGGGCGCAAAAATCAGATCTCACTTGTGTCAGTGAATTGTGTTATGTCAAAATGAGGGAAAACATCCTCAATTTATATCATCCAATGACCTTTAATTAAAAATTAGGTCATTAAAACAGCTGACAAGGTTGATAACTAAAAATCATATTGTTTTACATTAAACTGCTAAATAAAAACCCTAAATGAGCAGTAAGCAGGACGTCTAGCCCCTTTGAGGGAGACGTTGGCCCTTTTTACGGAAAATCTCAGCACTAGAAGACAAATGTTGGCCCTCTCTAGGCCTCCAGACTCTGCCACACGTGCCAAACTGCCCTGTAAAGTTGCCACACATTGGAGGTGACGTCAAGGATCTCTGGAGGACGTCCTGGGTCAACAGAGGGAAACGTTCCACCTGTAGTGGGTCAACCCCCTAGGGTTGGGCTCAGTCAAGGTGTCCTGGATGAAAATGTCTTTCTTCTTCTCTTGTGCAAAGGCTCGACCAATCATTGTCCTGTCTTTTCCCCTGATGAGGTCCCAACAACCATCTGATGGGCTCCTCAACCCCATGGAGGTCCGAACTAATCATCTCCCCATGTGTACCGGTCCACTTGGTACATGTCTGTCAAGCATGGTCCTGCACATCAAAAAAAATTCCCTTCACGTGCTCATTAGTCCTTGGGATCATAGCAATGTCAATCATATTTCATCATTAATTTTATCAAATGCATGCATAAAACCCCTAGCACATCATCTAATAGCTCAAAGACATTACAATGACCTACTATACAAAGCTGAAGAAAAAGACCAAGTGCCCTATTGGGCTAGGATCCATAAGAAAAGGAAAGTTCCCAAAGGATATCATCCAAGCCATGTAATACGAGGTGGTGTGGTCTAAGGATGTCCAAACATAGTGAAAGGCCAGGGTGGATATTATCCATGGGTGCCTTTGTAAGAGGCGAGTTGTACCTGTCATGGATGCAACTCTTTCCAAGCCCTTTATTTCCATTATTCTTTCCTTTCTTTATTGTTTTTTTTTTTTTTTTTATTTCAAGGTCTAACTAGAGGACACTGCCTTGGGGTGGTGACCAGAGCTAACAGTGTTTCCCATGAGTACTTTCACAGATATGATAAGGCTGGCTCGTGATGAGACCCCCTTCCCCTTGGCCATGCAACCAAAGGTCACTGCCCTGGCATGGTAACCAGATAATGGTAATGTCATACTGCTAGGTACCTATGAACATAATGAGCTGACTCATGATGAGACCCCCCATCCTCTTGGCTAGGTCTTGTTTTGTACATTTTCTTAGGGTCCCTCTTGTTTCTTATTGAGAGGCTTTTTATTGCCTTCTCGGGGATCCCTGGGTGAGGCATCTCTAGGTTTTATTTTATGGCTTTTATCTCTTACCAGATGCTTTTACCCCCTGGGCCTTTAGCCCCTTCTTCCCATAGGATAAGGTGTAACCCCATAAATAGTTCATCCTAATGTTCGGACTAGGGGAATGCGATAGATGAATGGGAGATAAGATGCAAAAGTGATATAATGATGGGAGTGGATGATGGCTCTTCAAATCCCCCTTGGTGGCTAACCAAAACCTATGAATAGAAGCTCGCTAGGGCACCCCGTTAATTCCCCCAACCATGGTCAAGTGGGTTAGTGTAAGATCCAAGTAGTCGTCAGAAATGTAAGGAATATGATGCATATATTTGAAAGTTATAATGATCAAACATGACACATACCATGATACCTGGACCAATTACCTCATGGAGCAAGAGTCTTCTCTAATGCAAGCCCAAAGCGAAGGTGATGGATGTTGTTGCTGCTGACAGGACAGGTCTAATGAAGAAGAAGAAAGATGGGCCCTCCAGGGCCATGCTCAGCTCAATCCTATTCTCGGTACTCCATGTCTAGGACCTGTGGGCCTCGAGACATGATCTCCTAGCTATCCCTAAAAATCGGGGATAACACTGCCCACATGGAAACTCTTCCCATAGGCCCATGGGTGGAATTGAAAATGCTACAACTCTACCCACATACCTTTGGGAAGATATGTGAAAAATCTAGCCACATGCTTATGGGAAGAGATGTTGAAACTCTGCCCATAGGCCTGTGGGGAGATTTGTAGATGCTACAACTCTACCCATAGGCCTCTAGGCAGAGATGTGCCAACTTTGCCCACAGGCCTCTGGGAAGAGATGTCATAAATCCACCCAAAATCCCATGGGAAGAGTTGTAGATGCTACAAATGTACCCACAATCCTCTGAGCAGAGACGTGGAAACTCTTTGCAAGGGCCTGTGTGTAGAGATGTCATGACTCTTCCCACATACCTATTGGTAGAGTTGTATATGTTACAAATATAACCACATGCATGTGGGAAGATCTAAAAATAGTCCTACAAGCCTATGGGAAGAGATGTGGAAACTATTCCTACAGGCCCATGGGAAGAGATGTGGAAACTATGGATACCATGGATGATTTCCCACATATAAATCTATTTTGAGTGGAAACAGTTCAAGGTTATTTCGCATAAATCACAAAGTTCCTCAACTTCCATTCTATACCAAATATGTATGACCATAAACAATGAATATGATTGGTTATCTACTATGAAAAATACAAGTTCACCAAGGGAAAACTATATAATCTTTCCATAGATAGTATTTTAAACTAATACATTCTAGATCATAAAGTATAAGTCATCCTTTTAGAGGTGCATGATAGAGAGAGGAGGGAATTATGGTGGAATGGAAACTACTAGGTTGAATTTTCTCTATGTTAGATTGTGGTAGTCGACATAATGTTAAGATGCCATGGAATATGCAATGAATTGCAACAAGTGTCAACTAGTTAGTCACCCTTATGGCTTTAATGAGATTCCATTGCAACCCATTAAGATAGTGTGGAATTTATTAGTAAATAAGACATAAGAAATTAGATCAAAACAATAAACAAATATACATGGTAATAAAATTTGGAGATCCTTTTAGTTTGAAATGAAAACCCCATATATCCAGAGAAAATCTAACTCAGCACCATTGCCCTAACCTTGTCCTTCAACAAATTTATTACAAATATCTAAATGATATTTACAAGTTTTCCCACAATACTTTGAACTAAGGGAAATGCATGCCCATGCTTCTATATAGTTCCAAATAGATTTGTTTAATTTTTTTGGTAAAGTTAATAACATTCTAAATCTTTATATATCATATAGAGTGCATTATAAAATGACTACGAACTTATATCTTGAACCAAGATTCCATAATTTTCCCACAATACTTTGAACTAAGGGAAATGCAAGTCCATGCACACACACTAACTAAAATGGAAAAATTAGTACTAACTAGTTGCGTCCATGAGCTTGATGAGGCAAGAGCTTGTACATCTGGATCACACATAGGTGAGTTGTTAGTTTCATTTCTACATAAATAATCAGAGAATGCAAGGTTATATGACTAAATAATAATTAAATAAATAAACAGACATATCAACATGTACGAGACTCTATAAAGACTAAAATGGAATACCTGATTAAGTAAAACACTATTTTTTCTTTTAAACTGCAATTTATGCATTTGTGCATAAATGCATGTCGGGCTTCAAAAAATGCACATTGTGGTCTTTATAAGCCTACAATTTGAGTGATTCGAGTTTCTGAGGGAGTCTTACATAATTTTATATCTATCTACATATTTATATTTTCATTTGCAAACATAAAATACGTTGTTGTGTAAAAGAGACAAAGTCTATCTTGTAAATTGAGAGACCAAAACAATAGAAAGTGACCTAATGGAAATGCAAACCCATGCTATATATAGCACCAAATTTAGTTATCTAAATTTTCTTCATGTTAACTTTTCCCACAGGCTTGTGGGCAGATTTTCCACATCTCTACCCACAAACATGTGGGCAGAGATGTGGCAACTCTTCCTAGAATCTTGCGGGGAGAGATGTGGCAACTTTTTCCATAGGCCTATGGGAAGAGTTGTAGATGCTACAAATCTACCCACATGCCTTTGTATAGAGTTTTAGTGTCTACAACTCTGTGCATAGACCTATGGGCAGAGTTCCCACATCTCTTCCCATAGGGTTGTGGATGGAGTTGTAGATGCTACAACTCTACCCACAGGTCTGTGGGAAGATCTACAACTCTTCCCACATGCTTTTTGGCAGATATGTGGCAATTCTTCCAACTAGTTAGTCACCCTTATTTCTGTAATGAGATTCCATTGCAACCCATTATGATAGTGTTGATTTTATTAGTAAATAAGACATAAGAAATTAGATCAAAACAATAAAAAAATACACAAGGTAATAAAATTTGGAGATCTCTTTAGTCTAAAGTGAACACCCCACATATCCAGAGAAAATATAACTCAGAACCATTTCCCTAACCTTGTTCTTCAAAATACCTGCAAAAATCATCAAAGAATAAAAGGTTATATTACCGAATAACAATTTAATAAATAAACAAACATATCAACATATACGAGACTCTCAGAAGACTAAAGTCAAATACTTGAATGAGATTCTCTTGGTTTCGAGAACAAATTATTCTCTAATGATCAAGGCCAACCACGTGAAGGTGAAAGCTCGTTTGACCCCTCCCCCCTGCATCACTCTCAATTCCCAATACCCAATCTATATACTGAAAAAAATAAATTTGGAAGTAGAATAGTATGATTCATGCATAGAAAGTAGAAAAACACAATTTAAAGGTAAATGAAAGAAAGAATGTGTGTGCAACTATGTGGTTTTTTACATACAAAACATATAACATACATCCAAAAGAAGGTAGCAACAAATAATATATATTAATATATTTTCATCAAAATATGTTTCCATTATACATGTTTCTCATAACATACATCCATAAGAAGGTAACAACAAATCGTATATATTAATATATTTTATCATCAAAATATGTTTCCATTATACATGTTTCTCATAATATATACAATCACTTCTTTTTCTATTTTTTTAGTTTTCATGAATATGTTGATTGGCTCATCCATGTCTTGATATGCTTCAGTGGTTGGGCCCTCTATTGGTGTTGATTCAATATGCATGCTCTGATGTGTTATATGTCTAGTTGGGTACTCTCCATGACATGCATGATGTTGTTGAGGGACCTCCACTACAATAACAAAAATGGTTAAATTGACATGGTTAGTTATTATTCAGAGAAGTAGTTCATTAATGCAAATATCATTACAATGTTGTTTACCAGGTTGACTAGTCAAGACCATTGGTTCGACTACCATGTGTTACTTCTATCACCAAGCATTATAATCTATATGTTTTGCCATCAAAACAAGAAAAGTTATAAGTACACCATCTGCAAGTAAATATTAATAATGTTATTCATCCATACTCCTGATTTTATAGCCATAATACCATCATGGCCTAATAGTGCACCACCAAGAAATGTTATAAGTACACAATTTGCAAGTAAATATTAATAATTTTATTAATATATAATTTTGATTTTATAGCCATAATACCATCATGGCCTAATTGCACAACACCATCATCGGGTTGCACTCCATCGTCATGGTCGGGATGCACACCACCATCATCATGATGTAATCCACCATCATAAAACTGCACTCCACAATCATTGGGTTGTTGTCCACTGCCGGCCTCATTATTGTTGTTGCTATCTTGCTTAAAATAGAAAGGCACATTCATTTATGGGTGAAATAAATCATGAATAGATTTTACAAGTATTCAACAATTAAAGTCCATTGATTTTCCTTACAATGTCATTCAAAGAGGCATATTGTGTTTTCCCCATGCTTTGTCTATGTTCAACCACGGCTTGAAAGACACACTTGAAACCAAGTCGAAGGTCTTCTTCTGTGGTCGTAGTTTTTAACTAAGCCCCTTGCATTGCACAAGATATCAAATTTGGCTTATTGGATGTAATTAAATAAAAGTTGGATGATGACAGGAATGATATGGTTTAATTATTTGGTACTTACAATTCGTGTTTTTAGTTTCACATAACCACCTTGGCCAAGCTTGTGTTGCCCGTGTTTTTATATTCGTTCCTTGGTTGCTTTTGATGTGTTTAGGAACATAGAAAATGTTTCCACTAAGTTGTATATCACAAATTTTATATAGAAATAACAAAAATTCAACATATTAAATTCAAAATATGATATAACTTCTTGGTCTAGGTGGCATCTTTCCTTATTTTCTCATTGTCTTTTCCTTTGCATCCTTCAATAGATTCTTCCACTCGACCTCGGGAATCATCAGAGGAGGCTCATACCTAGGGTTTGTTTGCAAATGAACCCTATATTGGTCCCTAATATGCTTCAGCTAATGTGGTGACTCCAATTTTGTTGAAGGAATCACCAAATAGACCGACCAAAGTTTTGTTTCATGCAAAACAATGTGATCGTTAATTCAAAATAGCCGTAGAGATGTATGTTTCAATCAGATAATACAAAATAATTAAGACATTAATAAATACCTGGGATTTTTTGTATCTTGATCAGAACAATGTTCTCATCCACAAAAAATGTAACTGACAGTGTTCCCTTGTTAGTAACACTTGACAATCCAAGAAAAGAAATCGTAGAATCACCAATTGCCTCATCTTGGCCACCATCAAGTGCTTGGTCTGGCTTGCACTACGTTGACAGTGTGTCATAGGCTCCAAAAGGTTCAATCGTCTCAATCATGGGGTTTTCAACCGCATGTGGAGAGCTAGAGAGCCTCTTGGGTATGTGGCTTGTAGTAGGACGTTGTGGTGCTTGAGCATCACTGCGACCAACACCATCCTCAGGAGCAAGATGTTGAAGTTTTATGAATAATTCATATAAAAAGAAAACATATTTTATTTAGATCATATAAAAGTAGAAAAATAAATTCATAAATGAACACACGTGATAAATAACCTTTTTAAAATATGTTTCTTACCCTACATCATTTTATTTCCTCCATCAAAACTATGCATCTTTGTTCAACCTCCTCTATTGGTTCAGGCGTAAACAACTAAGTAAGTTCAATATTTTTTTTATCACAACCTTTTTAATTGTCTCAACCGAGTCCAATTCAAACATGTGCTCATAGTTGTTGACATTTTCAAGTACAATAGGTGTCGAAAACTACATATATCAACAATTAAACAAGTTAATCGATTATAAAAATAATAATAAAATTCACTTTAAATGGATATGGATATTGCTATTCGTTTACCTGCTCCGAGGCTGGTGCCTTCCCGTGATCACCTTGCCACAATATAATAAGCATTATATATTAAAACTTTACATTATAATATGAGAAGAATGAGATAATAAAATGAATGTTAAAGATACAAAATAAGTTGTCTAATAACATAACTCTATTGTAAATACAAATAAAAGCATAATAGGAAAAATGCTTTAAAATGCATGAAACCGAGGCATGATGAAACATGCACACCCAGGTCTTAACACACCTACAATTTGAGTGATTCAAGTATCTGAGGGTGACTTAGATTATTTTACGCATGTCTACATATTTAGTGGTGTGTATGTGAACATAAAAGTGGTTGTTGTGTAAAAGAGGCAAAATCTACCTTGTAAATTGATAGACCAAATCAGTAGAAAGTGCCCTAATGGAAGTGCACGCACATGCTTCTATATAGCTCCAAATTTAGTGATATAATTTTTTGGGTGAAGTTAATAACATTTTGAATCTATCTATATCATCCAAAGTGCATTTTCAAATGAAAAAGGACTTCTACCTAGAACCCAAAGTCAAGATATTTTGTAAAATGGATGGAAAACTATATTACTATTAAATGCACGCCTAGGAATCATATGACCTCCAAAATGAGTGATAAAAGTAGCTTATTTCACATTTTATTATTTTACATATATTTATACTTTAGTTTTTCATTTTCAAACCAAAAACCCTCTACTTTGCATAAAGGTTAAAAATTGCTTTGTAAATGAAAAAAAATGCATAAAGGGAAAAATGCTTAAAAATGCATGAAACCAAGGCATTGTGAAAATGCATGGCCAACTATTAACACACCTGCAATTTGAGTGATTAAAGTTCCTGAGGATGTCTTAGATTATTTTACACCTGTCTACATATTTAGTGTTGTGTTTGTGAACATAAAAGTGGCTTTTGTGTAAAAGAGGCAAAATCTACCTTGTAAATTTAGAGACCAAATCAGTAGAAAGTGCCCTAATGGAAATGCATGCTCATGCTTCTATATAGATCCAAATTTAGTGATCTAATTTTTGGGTTCAATCTTCGCTGCAACCAGCCACCCTTGAGCCGAGATACAATGTCATGAGAGGAGTTCTTCCATATTTTCTTCGGTGACCCCTTGTGCCCTTGCCTTCCTCCTTTTCTTCTCGTCTTCTTCCCTCGAGACCTCCTGGATCATGCCAAAAACTTCCTGAAGGTACTTTCCCATATGTTCTTAACTCCTTCAAGAACTATTCCAACTACTATCTTCACTGATAGTCAGTTTCTAGGATTGAGGAGAGTTCGGATCCATATCATTTTAATTACGCAGGGTAATACCTGGTATATTCATTCAAAATAGTGATGGCCTCCCTCTCGCCCACTCCTCTCATGACATCGTAACTTGTGAAGGTCATTCAACAGTAAATCAACATTAATTTATTTTATTAAAACCACACACACACACACACACACACACACACACACATATAATATATATATTACAACATCTATCAAGTTCCATTGTTTATCCTTGATCACCCAGGGTTCGACTTACTGTTTTTCCATTGTTTATCCTTGGTGGAGGATTGAAGTGGTGGAGGACCAGCTAGAAGGAACTTAGTTTCTCGGTTCCAAACCGTGTGGACATGGAAGTTTGTAATTCATTCACTTCTGTTGATTACATTTTAATAGAAATACTATTTTCTCGTCCAATTAATATCTTGCGAATATTTGAATTTTTATGTCGTGGGCGTATTTGTTATGAATGTTGATGGATTATGCTATTGAATGTGCTAACATTATATATTATCACCATATGCTTGAATTTCTTAGTTGTTGAGGACTAGTTGCAGGTGTATTGCTTTAGGTCAAGCGCTCAATGGTGGACTTCATCAAACATCTCAGTGAGGTAGGCCTTTTATCTTGTCTTGCTAGCATATTTGTTTATATACCATACTTGATATTAGAGTTGATTTCTGTAGTCATCAATGTATGTTGTTGTTTACCCCTAGCCATAGAGAGATTTTCCTTGTAACAGCTAGAGGTTGCCATGGCATACTATGATGCCAAACAAAAGTTGTAATCCTTGGATATTTTTTTCCAATGAGCTATCATGCACCCCAAATGGATATCATATGCAAAGTTGTGCTTCCGAGAACTTAACGTATCATCTAACCACCTCAGGGTCCATAATACTTTTGGTATTTCATATTCTAGGGTTAGGGTTTTGATGTTTAGGGGTTTTTCCTCTTGTATTTTAGGATTTATGATAAAAGGCTCTTTTCAACCTCTTTGTAATTAAATTGTTACGAATGAGCATAGTCAACATATATTTCTCTTCAAAGATGAGCTACCACCATTCTAGTCAGTTTATGTTCTACATTATTTTGTTATTTTATTCATTAATAGAAGTTGGGTTTCACTGTATTTATTTGTTCTCTGCTATATTTTTGCTTCTATCTCATTTGTTTCTCAATATAATATAGATCAATGGTATCAGAGCAGTCTTCTCCTTGTTTTTTCTTAGTGCATGCCCCCGACGAGATTAGGGTATAGAGAGTTGGGTTTTGAGATAGTTTCACTTTGGGAAGATCTCTCTAGCTTTCCCAAGAAACCTCCCATGGTAGAAGAAAACATATATTATGGAGTAGGAGATCCTCACAAAATATTTCTTGAGGAATCTCTTGCGTGACAGTAGAACGAGATGATGGACAACTTCATTCAGATCCTTTGACAATTGTCAATGGCAGGCGATGCACCTTCAACAAGAAGCCATTTTGGAGGTGCAACACCCTTCAAGGTACAATTTAACGTTGATATCCCCTTATTTAAAGACCATATATATGTATATTGTTTGAATAAATGGTTGAATCAATTAGAAGGATATTACTCTGTTCTAAAAATTTCCGACACTGAAAAATATCACCTTATCTCTCCTTAAATCCCTCCCCCATGTCAAATGTTTGTGGGAATGTTATTGGAAGATACATAACAAAGAAAAATCTATATAATTTGGGATAGGACCCACTTGGGTGGCCTTTGGTGATTCCATCAACGAGTAGTTCTACCTTGTCAAGAACTATGATGACCAATACATTAGATGGACGACTTTAATTCAAGAAAGAGCTAGACGGTGTTGAAGTACACTAACATATTCCTTAACTTATGATCAGAGTTGGGTATTAGAGACTCTGAGAGAAACCTAATTCTAAAGTATCATAGTGGCCTACACAGGTGCATCCAAATAGAGTTGGATTTCTTGTGAATATCCTCATTGGGAGCCACTTATTTATATGTTGTCAAAATTGAGCATAAATTTAAGCAGGGAAATAAGCGGGAGTTCGGGTCTACAAATCCAAAACCTCACAAGGGATAGGGAAAGGAATGCCAACCTCAAGAAAACTATTCCAAGATGAAGTAAAGGAAGGGTAATGGGAAGATGAATAAGGACATTATAAAATGGTGTGAGTTCCACAAAAACCCCTGGCACAACACTAATGAATGTCACTCAAAATATTCATTGTTGGTCGAGCTTAAAGAAAAACACTACTACATTTGTCCCATTTTTCGACACCCATCCAACTAATCCTCATCTGGATTTCGAAAATACCACTTTCCAGTATTAGTTGAACCAGTTTCACTGCACTCTCAATGTTATAACCATCTATTGGAATTGAGACGTAGGAAACTGCCATGTGGAGTGTGTGGAAAGGTTTGTATGAAACAGTTGTTCGTCACACATTATTGTCACCAGTCCGACAACAAAATGACTATTGACATCTTGACGAATCTGTCTGCCACGTCGCATATACCATGAAACTGTCACCAGAGAACCCATTTGTATTCAACCAATGATGTCGGTCGTAACTACGACTTAGCAATTCCTAAGTAACATCATAAATATGACACTAATTCCATCGAAATTGTGACTTTATTGTTGGCGTCCAACATCAGTGAAGCGACGTTCGATCATGCCTAGTCCATCGATGATCCAACAATACGGAGAGACAAATTTTGAATATGCATGAAGCAATGTTCGTCAACATACATCGACGTGGCTATGCATGAGAGCTCCAAGATTTGAAATTAAATGTGTTGAATTATCGTGGGATTTCCGATGTCAATATAATAAAATGAAAAAATAAATCAAATTGTGTCAGACATAGGGAGCAAGTTGAGAAAGATGCAGATGACAATGTTCTTGATATATGATCATATAGAAAATTAGTATTGTGGTTTTTGTTGTTTCAAAAAACCCTAATTCAAGCTGGTTTGAGCATCCATAACTAAAAATGCACAGTCGCTTCTGAAATACATGTTTTGATTTTAAACTGTAATTTATGCCCTTGTGCAAAAATGCACATTAGACTTCACTGAAAATGCACGACCATGTCTTAAAACCTCTAAAATTTGAGTGGTTTAAGTTTCTGAGGGTGTCTTAGATAGGTTTACACCTGTCAACATATTTATATTTTCATTTTCAAACATAAACATGTTTTGTAAAAGAGGTAAAGTCCACCTTGTAAATTGAGAGACCAAAACAAGTAGAAAATGAACTAAGGTAAATGCACACCCATGCTTCTATATAGCTCCAAATAGAGTTATCTAAGTTTTGGGGTGAAGTTAATAAAATTCTAAATATTTATATATCACACATTGTGCATTATAAAATGACTAAGGACTTCTACCTTGAACCAAGATTCCAGACTTTTTATAAAATGGAAGGTAAAACCGTCTTATTGTAAAATGCATGCCTAGGACTCATATGACCTCCAAATTGAGTGGTTCCAATTGTGGAGTTTGGATTTTATCATTTTACATCTATTCATACTTCAATTGTGCATTTTGAAACCAAAAACCCTCTACTATGCATAAATGCTAAAATTTTCCTTGTAAATGCAAAAAAAAACATAAAGGGAAAAATGCATAACAATGCATGGAAATGGGGCATGATGAGAAATGCACGTCCTAGGAAAAGAAATCCATGTATTGTGTTGTTAATTTACAAGTTACAAGTTACAGGACTTTGGGTTTTTTGTAAACCCTAAAGAATGCATAGTCGGGTGATTTGTGCCTAGAATTTAGTAAAGGGTTGAAATATACATGAATGTTTGGAAACTATGCACACACACTAACTAAAATGGAAAAATGAGTACTAACTACCTACATCCATGAGCTCGATAAGGAAAGAGTTTGTACGGGAACATCACACATAGGCTAGTTTTTAGTTTCATTTTCATTGTGAAGACCTATAGAAATCATTAAAGAATACAAGGTTATATGACTAAATAATAATTAAATAAATAAATAGACATATCAACATGTACACGACTCTAGAAAGATTAAAATGGAATACATGATTGAGCAAAATACTCGTTTTTCTTTTAAACTGTAATTTATGCATTTGTGCATAAATGCACAATAGGCTTCAAATAAATTCATGTCATGGTATTTACACGCTTGCAATTTGAGTTATTCAAGTTTTTGAGGGTGTTTTACATAATTTTACACCTGTCTACATATTTAGATTTTCATTTTAAAACATAAAAGTGGATGTTGTGTAAAAGAGACTAAGTCTACCTTATAAATTGAGAGACCAAAACAGTAGAAAGTGACCTAATATAAATGCATGCCATGCATATATATAGCTACAAATTTAGTTATCTAAGTTTTCTACATGGCAATTTTGCACAGGTCTGTGGGTAGAGTTGCAGATGCTACAACTCTACCCACAATCCTCTAGGTAGAGATGTGGCAACTTTTCCCACATGGAAACTCTTCCCATAGGCCCATGGGTGGAATTGCAGATGCTACAACTCTACCCACATACCTTTGGGAAGATATGTGACAAATATACCCACATGCTTATGGGAAGAGATGTTGAAACTCTGGCCATAGGCCTACGGGGAGATTTGTAGATGCTACAACTCTACCCATAGGCCTCTGGGCAGAGATGTGCCAACTTTTCCCACAGGCCTCTGGGAAGAGATGTCATAAATCCACCCAAAATCCCATGGGAAGAGTTGTAGATGCTACAAATCTACCCACAATCCTCAGGGCAGAGACGTGGAAACTCTTTGCAAGGGCCTGTGGGTAGAGATGTCATGACTCTTCCCACATATCTGTTGGTAGAGTTGTATATGTTACAAATATAACCACATGCATGTGGGAAGATCTAAAAATATTCCTACGAGCCTATGGGAAGAGATGTGGAAACTATTCCCACAGGCCCGTGGGAAGAGATGTGGCAACTATGGATACCATGGATGATTTCCCACATCTAAATCTATTTTGAGTGGAAGCAGTTCAAGGTTATTTCGCATAAATCACAAATTTCCTCAACTTCCATTCTATACCAAATATGTATGACCATAAACAGTGAATATGATTGGTTATGTACTATGAAAAATACAAGTTCACCAAGGGAAAACTATATAATCTTTCCATAGATAGTATTTTAAACTAATACATTCTAGATCATAAAGTATAAGTCATCCTTTTAGAGGTGCATGATAAAGAGAGAGGAGGGAATTATGGTGGAATGGAAACTACTAGGTTGAAGTTTCTCTATGTTAGATTATGGTAGTCGACATAATGTTAAGATGCCATGGAATATGCAATGAATTGCAACAAGTGTCAACTAGTTAGTCACCCTTATGCCTTTAATGAGATTCCATTGCAACCCATTGTGATAGTGTGGAATTTATTAGTAAATAAGACATAAGAAATTAGATCAAAACAATAAACAAATATACAAGGTAATAAAATTTGGAGATCCTTTTAGTTTGAAATGAAAACCCCACATATCCAGAGAAAATCTAACTCGGCACCATTGCCCTAACCTTGTCCTTCAAAAAATTTATTACAAATATCGAAATGATATTTACAAGTTTTCCCACAATACTTTGAACTAAGGGAAATGCATGCCCATGCTTCTATATAGTTCCAAATAGATTTGTTTAATTTTTTTGGTGAAGTTAATAACATTCTAAATCTTTATATATCATATAGAGTGCATTATAAAATGACTACGAACTTATATCTTGAACCAAGATTCCATAATTTTCCCACAATACTTTGAACTAAGGGAAATGCAAGTCCATGCACACACACTAACTAAAACGGAAAAATTAGTACTAACTATTTGCGTCCATGAGCTTGATGAGGCAGGAGCTTGCACATCCAGATCACACATAGGTCAGTTGTTAGTTTCATTTCTACATAAATAATCAGAGAATACACGGTTATATGACTAAATAATAATTAAATAAATAAACAAACATATCAACATGTACGAGACTCTAAAAAGACTAAAATGGAATACCTGATTAAGTAAAACACTATTTTTTCTTCTAAACTGCAATTTTTGCATTTGTGCATAAATGCACGTCGGGCTTTAAAAAATGCACGTTGTGGTCTTTATAAGCCTGCAATTTGAGTGATTCGAGTTTCTGAGGGAGTCTTACATAATTTTATATCTATCTACATATTTATATTTTCATTTGCAAACATAAAAGTCATTGTTGTGTAAAAGAGACAAAGTCTACCTTGTAAATTGAGAGACCAAAACAATAGAAAGTGACCTAATGGAAATGCAAACCCATGCTATATATAGCACCAAATTTAGTTATCTAAATTTTCTTCATGTTAACTCTGCCCACAGGCTTGTGGGCAGATTTTCCACATCTCTACCCACAGACATGTGGGCAGAGATGTGGCAACTCTTCCTAGAATCTTGCAGGGAGAGATGTGGCAACTTTTTCCATAGGCCAATGGGAAGAGTTGTAGATGCTACATGACGCAACACGCGCCACCCACGCGCCCCGCTTCCACGAGGACCTTCTTTTTCCCTAGCCCGAAGAACTGTATCGCTCTTCAATCCCGTATCGAGATTGTTCCGCACCCACAGGATGATCTCCTTACGATCTCCCTTGGATCTATCGGGAAATCGGACCTCACGATATCGCGAATCCAGAACCTGTCGATTCGGGCCTCCCAAAACCCCAAACCCGATGAGTATTGACCAAGGCTTTCCCTATTTTTATCGAGATTTTATCCGTCGGGAAATCGAAACTTACGATGTTGTAAGTCGCTTACCTCTTGTACCACCGATTCCCGATCCCCGATGCCACCTGTCCTCTGTACTGTCGCCTGGGCCCCACGCCTTCCGGTAAATCGAGAAATCGCGATTCGGGAATTTGCGACCCCTGTGACACCGTTTCACAAGACCTTCCAAGTCCTGAACCCCGATATGCGATACCACCTGTTAATGCTCAACGCTATTACTATGGGACTCGTCACGATTCAGAGTTTCGTGGATCCTCTGTGATTCTTTCGACACCAAGAATTCCGAAGTGCCGAATCCCGACTCTCCGGGATCTCACACCACGTAACTCTGCGAAGATCAACGGCCCTGATCTTCTCGGGAAATCGCTAATCGCGATTTCGTTCTATACGAACCCCTCGACCACGGAAACCCTGATGTCCCGAACTCCGATCCTGGGTTCTTCCCTGATCCTCCGGGCTTAAAACCTACGCAACTTTCCCGAGATCTGACAACTATCGGGACTTCTCGGGACTTGCGGATGAATTCGACTGCACTCTATGCAGGAATCTCCTGGCTCAGATAGAGAAACAATTGAAACTCATTCTCTCCCTTCTTAGACTTCAGTTTCAAACCTTGAAATCACATGCACCACATATACAAAGCAAATGCATACAAAGAAAACATACATTCAAGACACATAAACAACATACCCACAGAGAAACAACACCAGACATGAAATTGAATCAAAAGACTCTCTTCTATTAATTCAAATCTGTACATGGGTGTTCTTCACAAGTTCTCTGCTTACTCTTCTCTCTTCTGAATGCTTGATTCTGAATGATAATAATACAATGATACAAAGGAGGGTGTCTATATCCGTTTTCCCTCTTGAAAACTGAAACTTTCAAATCTGGAAATAAAAATCCTATCTACCTGCATTAAATCTATTAAATGCCTTCCTATCTATTTCAGACAAGAGCGTAAAGCTCGAGGTCTAGTATAATACAATAGGCGATCCTTCATAAATATTTCATTGAAGGATATGGCGCTTCATATTTAATGAAAATTCAAAAAATCATCAAGCTTATATGTCATGTGTTTAAAAACACATGCGCTGGCTCCACGCTTGCTTTGAGAGTCACGATGCTCCTGCATCATACTCCTCAGCTTGAAAATTTCATGGGATCCTGTCCATGAGCTCCTGCATGGTTTGTCCATGCTTCTGTATCACTGCTTTATTTTCCCAGCTAGCATATTCTACTGGGTGATTTTTCCACTTGACCAGGTACTCGAAGTATTGCTTTCGCCTAGTCTTCTTTCCCACTCGCTTTTCCAGTATGCACTCCATCTGTGGCTTCTCTGCTACTGGTAATTTCTTCTACCACTGGATCATCAGTTCCTCAGTTCCAGTCTCTACCTCTCCAGCCTTGTATGGGTATAAATCCGAAACATTAAATATCAGAGATATCCCGATGCCATCTAGCAACTCAATCTCATAAGCATTCTCTCTGAATTTCTTCAGGACTCTGCACGACCTAATTTTCTTCAGCTTCAGCTTGGTGTATGTTCCCCTTGGGAACCTTTCCTTGCTCAAATGTGCCAGGATTAGATCACCAACTTCAAAATGAATTTGCCTCCGATGCTGGTCTGCTCTGCGCTTATATTCCTGATTTGAATTTATCAGTCGTTGCTTCACCTTGCTGTGAAGTTCCTGCATTGCCTCAGCGAATTTTTCAGCACTTGCACTGCTAGTTGCAGCCTGTTCTGACTCCCTGAGTTCAGAAACTACCCTTGGTTGTGTCCCATACACAATCTGAAATGGACTTCTGCCTGTACTCCGATTCACAGAATCATTGTACGCAAACTCTGTCTGTGGCAATATGTTGTCCCAGCTGCCATGGTGTTCCGTCACCAAGCTCCTCAGTAAGTCTCCAAGACTTCTGTTGACCACCTCGGTCTGTTCGTCTGTCTGCGGATGGTAAGCTGAACTAAAAGCCAAATTAGTCCCTAGCTTCTTCCATAGCGTCCTCCAAAAATGACCTATGAATTTTGTATCCCTTTCTGAGACTATACTTCTCGGCAATCCATGAAGTCTAACAACCTCTTTAAAAAACAAGTTTGCGATGTGGGTCGCATCGCTAGTCTTTTGACACGGAATAAAATGTGCCATCTTCGAAAACCTGTCCACCACTACAAAGATGGAATCCACTCCTCTCTGTGTTCTCGGCAAGCCCAATACAAATTCCATGCTAATTGCCTCCCATGGTCTCTCGGGTATGGGCAATGGCTGATAAAAACCTGCATTCTGCTTCCTCCCTTTTGAATGCTGACAAATTCGACACCTGTCAACAAACAGCTTGACATCTGCTCGCATGCCCGGCCAAAAATATGATTCGCTCATCTTGGCGAATGTTTTGTCATGGCCAAAGTGCCCTGCTAATCCTCCGCTGTGCTTCTCCTTTATCAAGTTCTCCCTCATGGAGAAATTCGGAATGCATAGCTGATTGCCTTTAAACAGCAATCCCTCCTGGATCAGGTAGTCTATCCATGGGCTCCGATCTCTGAGAATGGGATTCTTAGCTGCTTCATATGCTTCTCCGAAGTCTGCATCTCCAGCATACATGTCCCTGAGATTTTTGAAACCCAAGGTTTTGACTCGGAATTCTTGCAGCAACAAACATTTCTTGCTCAAAGCATCAGCCACTTTGTTAGTAGTCCCTGAAATGTGTTTAATTACAAATGCAAAATTCTGCATATACTCTACCCATTTTTCATGTTTCTGATTCAACTTCTCTTGTTGACTCACAAACTGCAATGCATGATTATCGTTGTACAGAACAAACTCTTTCAGGATCAAGTAATGCCTCCACTTCTTCAAGGCCTGTATGATAGCATAAAATTCTTTATCATACGTGGAGTATTTCAGCTTTGCGTCATCCAGCTTCTCGCTGAAATATGCAACTGGTCTGTCTTCCTAACTCAAGACCGCTCCTATGGCAGACCCACTGACATCACATTTCACCTGAAATGTCTTCTGAAAGTCTGGAAACACTAACACTGGTTTCTCTGTGATCTTTCGCTTCAACAGATTGAAGCTCTTCTCAGCCTCTGTTGTCCAATGAAAAGTCTTATGCCGCTTCTTCACCGTATCCATCATCGCGGCGCTAATTCCACTAAAATTTCCAATGAATTTTCTGTAGAAACTAGCCAAACCATGGAAACTTCTCACCTCGAAAACATTCCTCGGTGATGGCCAATTCTTGATCACTTCTACCTTACTCGGATCCATCTTCAACTCATTCGCTGAAATAACAAAACCCAAATAAATGAGCTCTGTCTACATAAATGAAGATTTCTTTAGGTTTATCAACAACTTCTCCTGCTATAGCTTCCTCATCACAATGGTCAAATGTTTCGAATGTTCAACCTTCGTTTTACTGTAGATCAATATATCATCCAGATATACAACTACAAACTTCCCAATGAATTCCCTCAGGACTTCATTCATCAGTCTCATGAATGTGCTCGGCGTGTTCATCAAGCCAAACGGCATGACCAGCCATTCGTACAAACCTTCGTTTGTCTTCAATGCTATTTTCCATTCATCTCCTCCCCTCATGCGAATCTGATGATATCCGCTTTTTAGATCAATTTTTGAAAAATAATTTGCCCCACTCAGGCAATCCATCAGATCATCCATTCTCGGCAATGGAAATCTGTACCTGATGGTGATTTTGTTAATCGCTCTTGAATCGGTGCACATTCTCCAACCCCCATCCTTCTTCGGACTAAGCATTGTTGGAACAACACATGGACTCAGGCTCTCCCTAACTAGTCCTTTATCCAGCAAATCCTGGACCTGCTTCTTGACCTCCTCATTCTCTTGTGGCGTCAACCTGTATGCAGCCTTATTCGGAAAACTAGCTCCGGGTATGAGATCGATGTGATGACTCACACTCTGCATCGGTGGCAACGAACGAGATAATTCATCCATGATGATATCAGCGAACTCTCCCAGCAGTTCCTGAATCTCGTCTGGTAGGTCATCCACTCTTGTGCTAGTCTGGACAATTCTTGGTTTCCTGACCACAAAGAATTGTGGATCTTCATTCTTCTCCATCTCTGTGAGAAGCTCCTTCCCACTCATGAGGAGTATGGTGTTGCTTACTTTCGGCTTCACCTCCTCATCCTTTTTCGGAAGAAATATGTGTGTCATCCCATCTTTCTCCAAAGTGTATGTGTTCATTCTCCCATCATGAACCACATTTCTATCATACTGCCATGGTCTACCCAGCAATACGTGACAGACATCCATGGGAATGACATCACATAGGACCTTATCCTTATATTCACCCATTTTGAAATCAGCTAAACATTGTTTAGTGACACTCACCTGATGTCTGTTCTGTAGCCATGATACTTTGTATGGAATCGGGTGATTAGTCATCTCCAGCTCCAGCTTTTCCACCATCTCGGTCAAAACGAGATTGTCGGTGCTTCCGCTGTCCACAATGACCTTGCATTTCTAACCCTTGGTCTTGCACATGGTCCTGAACAGTCTGGTTCTCTGAACTGGGTCCTCCACTTCCTTCTCAGGTGTCAAAAGAACTTTGTGTACCGTCAGCGACCTTCCTGCTTCGGTGTCTTCGTTCTCAACATCATGCCTGTGCGCCTCAGTGATGTGAGATTTTCCTCTGTCTGTTTTCCTGTTAGGACAATCAACGGCTTTATGTCCATCCTTCCCACATGCAAAACATGTGATGATTCCTCCTCGGCCTCTTCCTCTTTCTCTGGTACGAGGAAAAGTGTTTGCATCGGCATATCCGCCACCCTGCTCTGTATGCGGTCTCCTCGGCTCAGCATATTGTTGTCCTCGCTGTGAGGATCCACCTCTCTCAATCTTACCCTGAGGTTTCTTCCATTCCTCCTTGGGCTTCTGAGATTTCTCCTGGGTAACTGCCTTGCCTCTGGGCTGACTTCTGCCTCGCCCTCGCTGTCCTTTCTTACGACTCAGCTTCTCCTCGGCTTTCAGAGCCATCTGATAAGAATCCTCAACAGTTCTGATAGTTTCCATACTTAATTCATCCTGAATGTCGTATCTCAGGCCATTCAGGTATCTAGCAACCTTCTCATCATCGCTCTCCCGATGACCTGCTCGGATATTAAGCTTGTAAAACTCCTTGGTGTACTCCTTCACCGTCATCAACTTCTGTCTCAGGTTCTGCATTCGCCTGAACAATGTGATCTGGTAATCCCTTGGGATGAATTTTGCTTTCATCTTAGCAATCATCCGATCCCAGCTTTTAATCTTCTGTTTCCCTTTGGAACGTCTATCTGCCTGTAGCTCGTCCCACCACAATGTTGTATGTCCCTTCAATTTGGTAACAGCATGCCTTACCTTCTTATTCTCTTCGATATCTTCATAATCGAAGTAGGTGTCAAGAGCTCTGATCCAGTCCAACAACTCTTCTGCATCCAGGCTTCCTTCATAAGCTGGAATGTCCATTTTGGTCTTGGAACTCATCCTGGCGATGGATTCTATCAATCGCGCAGTTGATGCCTCCTCTGTTGTGACCTCTTCTTGTGGTACTACTTCCGCTTCACCTTCGGAGTCACTTAGATCTCCAGTATTGGCTGTGCATCTCTGCGCTGCTTCCATATCTTCCATTCTGGTACGAAGATTTCGTATTTCCCTCTCCATCTCTACATTTTGTCCTTGGCTACTTTTTTCTCTGGACATTTCTCTTTCCCCCTTTGGATTGGGTGATTGTCTACCTATTCTTGGCGGCATGGCGAAATTTTCTCTTCTCTGCTACCACAAAAAACAGAGAGATTTTCCTGATCTCTGATACCACTCTGACGCAGCATGTGCCACCCACGTGCCCCGCTTCCACCAGGACCTTCTTTTTCCCTAGCCCGAAGAATTGTATCGCTCTTCAATCCTGTATCAGGATTGTTCCACACCCACAGGATGCTCTCCTTACGATCTCCCTCGGATCTATCGGGAAATCGGACCTCACGGTATCGCGAATCCAGAACCCGCCGATTCGGGCCTCCCAAAACCCCGAAACCCAATGAGTATTGACCAAGGCTTTCCCTGTTTTTATCGAGATTTTATCCGTCGGGAAATCGAAACTTACGATGTTGTAAGTCGCTTACCTCTTGTACCACCGATTCCCGATCCCCGATGCTACCTGTCCTCTGTACTGTCGCCTGGGCCCCACGCCTTCCGATAAATCGGGAAATCGCGATTCAGGAATTCGTGACCCCTGTAACACTGTTTCACAAGACCTTCCAAGTCTCGAACCCCTATATACGATACCACCTGTTAATGCTCAACGCTATTACTATGGGACCCGTCGCGATTCGGATTTTCGCGGATCCTCCGTGATTCTTTCGACACCAAGAATTTTGAAGTGTCGAATCTCGACTCTCCGGGATCTCATGCCACGTAACTCCATGGAGATCAACGGCCCTGATCTTCTCGGGAAATCGCTAATCGCAATTTCGTTCTATATGAACCCCTCGACCACGGAAACCCCGATGTCCCGAACTCTGATCCTGGGTTCTTCCCTGATCCTCCGAGCTTAAAACCCGCGCAAATTTCCTGAGATCTGACGGCTATTGGGACTTTTCCAATCCTTCCTATGAATCCTAGCCATTGGCTCCTCCTCCTTGAAGGATTTCTTGGAAATGGCCAAGTGCCTCTATGACGACTTGTTCTCCAAGCCTGCGCTTGGGACTTCCATTCACGCCTTCGTCAATGTAAATCTTATGTGCTCACTTTCAACGATGTCACAAAGGGACTATCCCTCTTGAGCTTATTCACTCTGACTCCTTCAGAAGAATGTCTGCGTTCTCCTTGCGCTCGACGTTCAACAGTTTCTCAAGTGTTGAATTCTTCAGACTCTGCGCACTTCCTGCAGTAGCAGCCTCCTACCTCCTCGGCTCAGATTAACAACTAAGACTTTGTTTCAACCTGCACACTCCTTACACGATTGCGACTACCCAATTCACCCTGGATAAAGAAGAAACAAAAGTTCAACTATCTAGCCTCCATCAACACACTCCTTGCGGATGAATTTGACTGCACTCTATGCAGGAATCTCCTGGCTCAGATAGAGAAACAATTGAAACTCATTCTCTCCCTTCTCAGACTTCAGTTTCAAACCTTGAAATCACATGCACCGCATATACAAAGCAAATGCATACAAAGAAAACATACATTCAAGAGACATAAACAACATACCCACAGAGAAACAACACCAGACATGAAATTGAATCAAAAGACTCTCTTCTATTAATTCAAATATGTACATGGGTGTTCTTCACAAGTTCTCTGCTTACTCTTTTCTCTTCTGAATGCTTGATTTTGAATGATAATAATACAATGATACAAATGAGGGTGTCTATATCCGTTTTCCCTCTCGAAAACTGAAACTGTCAAATCTGGAAATAAAAATCCTATCTACTTGCATTAAATCTATTAAATGCCTTCCTATCTATTTTAGACAAGAGCGTAAAGCTCGAGGTCTGGTATAATACAATAGGCGATCCTTCATAAATATTTCATTGAAGGATATGGCACTTCATCTTTAATGAAAATTCAAAAAGTCATCAAGCTTATATGTCATGTGTTTAAAAACACATGCGCTGGCTCCACGCTTGCTTTGAGAGTCGTGATGCTCCTGCATCACTACAACTCTACTCACATGCCTTTGTGTAGAGTTGTAGTGTCTACAACTCTGCGCATAGACCTATGGGCAGAGTTTCCACATCTCTTCCCACAGAGTTGTGGACGGAGTTGTAGATGCTACAACTCTACCCACAGGTCTGTGGGAAGATCTACAACTCTTCCCACATGCTTGTTGGCAGATATGTGGCAACTCTTCTAACTAGTTAGTCACCCTTATTCTTGTAATGAGATTCCATTGCAACCCATTATGATAGTGTTGATTTTATTAGTAAATAAGACATAAGAAATTAGATCGAAACAATAAACAAATATACAAGGTAATAAAATTTTGAGATCTCTTTAGTCTAAAGTGAACACCCCACATATCCAGAGAAAATATAACTCGGAACCATTTCCCTAACCTTGTCCTTCAAAATACCTGCAAAAATCATCAGAGAATAAAAGGTTATATTACTGAATAACAATTTAATAAATAAACAAACATATCAACATATACAAGACTCTCGAAAGACTAAAGTCGAATACTTGAATGAGATTCTCTTGGTTTCGAGAACAAATTATTCTCTAATGATAAAGGTCAACCACATGAAGGTGAAAGCTCATTTGACCCCTTCCCCCCTGCATCACTCTCAATTCCCAATACCCAATCTATATACTGAAAAAAAAAAAAAAATGAAAGTAGAATAGTATGATTCATGCATAGAAAGTAGAAAAACACAATTTAAAGGTATATGAAAGAAAGAATGTGTGTGCAACTATGTGGTTTTTTACATACAAAACATATAACATACATCCAAAAGAAGGTAGTAACAAATAATATATATTAATATATTTTCATCAAAATATGTTTCTATTATACATGTTTCTCATAACATACATCCATAAGAAGGTAACAACAAATTGTATATATCAATATATTTTATCATCAAAATATGTTTCCATTATACATGTTTCTCATAATATATACAATCACTTCTTTTTCTATTTTTTAGTTTTCAGGAATATGTTGATTGGCTTATCCATGTCTTGATATGCTTCAGTTGTTCGGCCCTCTGTTGGTGTTGATTCAATATGCATGCTCTGATGTGTTATATGTCTAGTCGGGTACTCTCCACGACATGCATGATGTTGTTGAGGGACCGCCACTACAATAACAAAAAGGGTTAAATTGACATGGTTAGTTATTATTCACAGAAGTAGTTCATTAATGCAAATATCATTACAATGTTATTTACCAGGTTGACTAGTCAAGACCATTGGTTCAACTACCATGTGTTACTTCTATCGCCAAGCATTATAATCTACATGTTTTGCCATCAAAACAAGAAAAATTATAAGTACACCATCTGCAAGTAAATATTAATAATGTTATTCATCCATACTCCTGATTGTATAGCCATAATACCATCATGGCCTAACAATACACCACCAAGAAAAGTTATAAGTACACCATTTGTAAGTAAATATTAATAATTTTATTAATATATACTTCTGATTTTATAGCCATAATACCATCATGGCCTAATTGCACAACACCATCATCGAGTTGCACTCTGCACTCCACTGTCATTGGGTTGATGTCCATTGTTGGCCTCACTATTGTTGTTGCTATCTTGCTTAAAATAGAAAGGCACATTCATTTATGGGTGAAATAAATCGTGAATAGATTTTACAAGTATTCAACAATTAAAGTCCATTGATTTTCCTTACAATGTCAGTCAAAGAGGCATATTGTGTTTTCCCCATGCTTTGTCGATGTTCAACCACGGCTTGAAAGCCACACTTGAAACCAAGTCGAAGGTCTTCTTCTGTGGTTGTAGTTTTGAATTAAGCCCCCTGCATTGCACAAGATATCAAATTTGGCTTATTGGATGTAATTAAATAAAATTTGGATGATGAAAGGAATTGTATAGTTTAATTATTTGGTACTTAAAATTCATGTTTTTAGTTTCACATAACCACCCTGGCCAAGTTTGTGTTGCCCGTGTTTTTATATTCTTTCCTTGGTTGCTTTCGATGTGTTTAGGAGCATAGAAAATGTTTCCACTAAGTTGTATATCACAAATTTTATATAGAACTAACAAAAATTCAACATATTAAATTCAAAATATGATATACCTTCTTGGTCTAGGTGGCATCTTTTCTTATTTTCTCATTGTCTTTTCCTTTGCATCCTTCAACAGATTCTTCCACTCGACCTCGGGAATCATCAGAGGAGGCTCATACCTAGGGTTTGTTTGCAAATGAACCCTATATTGGTCCCTAACATATTTCAAATATGTTCTGGCTAATGTGGTGACTCCAATTTTGTTGAAGGAATCACTGAATAGACCGACTAAAGTTTTGTTTCATGCAAAACAATATGATCGTTAATTCAAAATAACCGTAGAGATGTATGTTTCAATCAAATAATACAAAATAATTAAGACATTAATAAATACTTGGGATTTTTTGTATCTTGATCGGAACAATGTTCTCGTCCACAAAAAATGTAACTGGCAGTGTTCCCTTGTTAGTAACACTTGACAATCCAAGAAAAGAAATCGTAGAATCACCAATTGCCTCATCTCGACCACCATCAAGTGCTTGGTCTGGCTTGCATTGTGTTGACAGTGTGTCATGGGCTCCAGAAGGTTAAAACGTCTCAATCATGGGGTTGTCAACCACATGTGGAGAGCTAGAGAGCCTCTTGGGCATGTGGCTCGTAGTAGGATGTTGTGGTGCTTGAGCATCACTGCGACCAACACCATCCTCAGGAGCAAGATGTTGAAGTTTTCTGAATAATTCATATAAAAAGAAAACATATTTTATTCAGATCATATAAAAGTAGAAAAATAAATTCATAAATGAACACACGTGATAAATAACCTTTTTAAAATATGTTGCTTACCACAGATTGTTTTATTTCCTCCATCAAAACTATGCATCTTTGTTCAACCTCCTCTATTGGTTCAGGCGTAAACAACTAAGTAAGTTCAATATTTTTTTTATCACAACCTTTTTAATTGTCTCAACCGAGTCCAATTCAAACATGTGCTCATA
>ML782144.1:1077224-1106271 GCA_009831015.1 Picea engelmannii | reverse complement strand
GTGTGTATTTTATGTGTGACTGATGATCTTTACTCTTACTGTCCATATGTTGTATGATTGGTTGATGACACATGAAGAAATCTTAATAATTATTTAAAAGGCATAAAATTGTTTAAGCATATAAACAACTGATTCACCCCCCCTCTCAGTTGTTCTAGTATTTCCAACAAGGGGCCCATGGCCTATCGACTAGCCTTGCCTAATTCCTTGAGGTTTATGCACGATGTTTTTCACGTATTTGTTTTGAGACATTATATTAGTGATCGTACACATGTTTTTGACATGAGTTCCTTGTAGGTATGGGACGAGGGGGCTCTCACGTCTGAGCTGATCCACATCCTGGATCATTACATTCAACAGCTACGACATCGAACAATAGATCAGGTCAAGGTCTAGTGGCACAACTATAGTCCGCACTCGGCGACCTGGGAGGACGCATATGATATGCGCCAACAGTTTCCATTTTTGTTTGATAGATAGATTTATGATACTGTGATACACATTATTTCATCACTTATACTGTGAAACTTCAGGAAGAAGTTTAGACCAAGAGGGGGTGTATGTAAAATCCCGCTCTTGCACACTGAGCGAACTTATTCTTTGAGGACACTTGCTCGCAAGTGATCAAGATTATTATACTATTAAACCTTTGATTTTGATTATGAGGCATTATGAGTTGATGACATGTTGTTTTTTTGCATTGACTTAGACAGGTGCTATTGACTCGGTTTTACTGAGTGTGTAGGATTTTGGACCTCAAGAATGCAGAGGCATCGATGGAACCCCTTGGACTCTGGATCAAGTCAGGGAGTGAACTACTGGGGTTTGATTGTTTTATATGTGATAATACTGCATTTGTTTAGATGATATGATTATGGATATATTTCTAACATGGTTCATTGATGATGCAGGCTGACGATAGCTTGTCGATCATACTCACGTGTGGAGTAGAGGGGTCATGCAGGACTACCAGATATGTTGAGGGAGAGGTGTGGACAACATCCCTACCACAGTATACTAGCACTCCCGTTGTGGCTCGTACTGTAGGTTAACAATTACCTAGTTTGAGAGGACCACGATGTCATGAGGGCAGACTACAACAGTTGGTCACGATGATTCTAAGGGGTGCGCAATAAGGCAGGGGCCTTATTCCTTAGAGGTCCTTAGTCTCCCACAAGATCACCTGGTAGATTATTGATTCTAGGGGTTTTTGATGTCTACCAAGTCAGTCAAGAGGCTAGTGGCACCCTTGGAGCATGTGGTGTGTCATGAAGGGCACGTCGTGCAAGAAAAATGGAAAGAGGTGAGTGGCACCCTTGGAGAATGTGGTGCATCCTGAAGGGCACGTCACGCAAGAGAAATAGAAAGAGGCGAGTGGCACCCTTGGAGCACCTAGTGCATCCTAAAGGGAACGTCGCGTGGTTATTTAATAATTGGATAAAGCTAGATGGATTTAGGACGAATAACGTGTTAAGGAAGATTAAAATTTTTCCCCTAATAAAATTCCGCCCAACCTAGGAAAATAAAGTCTAGGTCTAAAATATGCTGGTGGTAAAATTTTATCTATTTATTTAAAAAAAATAAATAAAATAAATAATAATGATAATCTTCATTAATCTTGTGACAAGAAGGGGGTAAGCAATTAAATTGATTTATAAAAATCTTTGAGATAAAACTTAAAAAGGGGAAATAATTGTTTTACTTTATTATGCTAATTAAAAATTTATTCATTAAAAAGAAAAAGGGGAAAAAGGGTAAGTTTTTGACATGCCTTTTTGAATTTAATTAAAAAGGAGAAAAAGGGAAATCTAAAATAATTGGAAACTAGGAAAAAGCGGGAAACATAAAAAGAAAGGGGAAACACTAGGAAAAAGAGGATAGTCAAACTTAGTAAGGTATCTACCATTTAAGAACTTTCTAATTTAAACTAAACTAGTAAATTAATAATGGGGAAAGTCATTAAAACCTGTAAGGTATTTCGGGGACACCTAGGAGCGATTCTAGGATTGACTTTAGGTGGGTGAGGGAAATAAGGGTAATTAATTAATTAAAGAAATTAGTTTTTGGAGGAATGAAGGGGATGGGTGACACATGTACAGGGAGGATTATTATGAATTAAGTTTATGAAAAATAATTTAAGAGGGGTTTTGGGAAAGTTTTTGACTTTGAAAATCTATATAATGGAGTGAGGAGAAGGATGATGGATCTCTTCTATTTTGCATAATGTTACGCTGCATAAATTTATACTTGACTGACTTATCTTGTGGGAGTTGGGATATCCAGCTCAGTGAGGAGTGGTATCTTAGCCTTGCGAGGTGAGCTAGAAGCTAGTTTATTCTTTGGTTAGTGTGTGTGGCTCCTCTGTGGCTCGGGGGAATAATGGGGAAGAAGAGTACCCCTAGCATTGGCTGGGAGGTACCGGTGAAGTTTCAACGGCCGGAAAGCGGGAGTTGCACGGAGTGCATGGGACATCAACTCAGAGCGGGAAATTAGGAAATGATACACTTCATTTATTTCTACGTGGTAGATTGATAGTATGATTTATGCTTTTAATTCGGCATGCTTAATCAAGTAAAGAATATGATAGTCTTAGCATTCTGGTTGATGACATAAATTTTCCCCATAGCCTAAGCTTGATGTTGATTTATTTCCCATGGCCTCGATCCCAGCATGTCTTGAATGAGGTTTATTGATTACGATGATTGCAGTGTATTTTTACCTTTGTCCCTAGCTTATCAGTCTACACCTGAGAATTCAGCCAGGAACCTGATCTACGGTCGTCGCTTCGGCATTAATAGAACAATGGATCTCAACACCCTTCTTTTCTATGCATGGATGATGAGCGAAGGATGTTCCTATCAGTCGTCTACCTCTATTGTTCATCCTTGGCCGACTGTTGGTCTTGTGCCTTGGTGCATTTAATTAACCCTGCAAATTTGATTGATGGCAAAGTTTTCTTTTAACTCGGCGTTTTTATATCTCGTTGTTATTGTTCCTAGTTCCATAAGTATAACTCTGTGTTTTTATGCATTGATGGATTAAATCTTAACCCTGTGTTTTATGTATTGACAGATCATTATAACTCTGTGTTTTTATGCATTGATGGATTAAATCTTAACCCTGTGTTTTGTGTACCGATGGATCATTATAACTCTGCATTTTTATGCATAGATGGATAAAATCTTAACCCTGCATTTTATGTATTGACGGATCATTATAACTCTACGTTTTTATGCATTGATGGATTAAATATTAACCCTTCATTTTGTGTATTGACAAATCATTATAACTCTGCATTTTTATGCATAGATGGATAAAATATTAACCCTACATTTTATGTACAAACGGATAATTATATCTCTGCATTTTTTTGCATTGAGGGATAAAGTGGAGAAGTTGTTGAAGCATTTTAAAAATTGAATTTCTCTGCTTATTAAGTTTCTCTTCGCAGAAGCTTCTCCTATATGCATTGGGGATACAGTTTTTTTTTTAGTTTGAATGATTTTTATTATTGCTTAATCAACGTTTAGTTTTAGATCGACTCGTATCTACTGTGATTTGAACAAGTGCAGTGGCAGGGGCGGGATAATCTATCTCTCGCTGTCGATTTGAATGAATGTGTTGGCAGGGGTGGGATAATCCATCGCTGCATGGAGTCCACACTATAAATTTTTGAAATCTTGTAATACTTGGGTGGTTTACTGGTGATTGTATTTCCTTCATACTGCCTTTCATGTTTAGTTACTAGGCGAATTGCCACTTTTAGAGATACCATGTTGCCTGGGTGAGTAGCTGGCAATTTTCCATTTCTGAAGATCTCATTTCATTTTATGTACTGGGCGATTTTCCACTTTTATAGACACAATCGTTGTCATATTTTTCATTCTACGTTTGATTCTGATTGTGTTTCTGTCTAGAGTTAATCCTCTGGCGATTTTTCCCTGGAAAGGAATGCGATTTTCCCCACAAATTTGCCTTGGGGAGACTGTGTTTGCCTTGAAAATTTTCCATATGTTATCCACGCGTTTCCTCTCCTTACGTTTTGTTGACAACAATGTAAACCCCATTCTGGCATATTTGCACAATGATGTTTCTCTCATATTAATGATATCCATGAAAATTTTATTTTGGTGTGTTTTGCCCAACGTTTTTCCCTTTTAAGTGTTGAAAACCATGCAATTCTTTTCTGGTGTGGTTGTATTACGTTTTGCCTCATTTTTAAATGACAACAATACAATTTTTATCTGGGGTGCATGTGCAACGATTGCCTTATTTATTAGTGACGACAATGCAATCCCTATCTGGGGTGCATGTGCAACGATTGCCTTATTTATTAGTGACAACAATTCAATCCTTATTTGGAATGTATGTACAATGATTTTACCTGATTTTAAATGACATCTCCCCTTTGGTGGCTAGGTGATAGCCTTCCCAGACCTCCAGTTTAGTCATGGACAACATTTAATTGAATAGAATCGCCTTAATGTTAATAGCCTCCAACGAGGCATACCTATCTTCAATTGGTTTAGACAACCTTCTTTAATTCATGGATAGTTCATAATTTCTAATATATTTATCATTTACGAGTTAACAATTTTAGATTTTATGGTGGATTGATTATGATGTGCTACATTCTAGTTTATCCTTAAATACTAGGGACTATAACAATTATGCAATTATTAGGTAATCCTTATACTTATTCTTATCATAAGAATGTGTATAATGCTAAAGTATAATAATCAAATAGAAAAATGAGAAGAAGGAATTACTTTTTCCTTAAACTTAACTCGTCTTTCCTATTTTGTTCATGTATATGAGAAATAACTTAGTGTTGAGAACATTATCTAATAGGAGGATATGTATCATTCCACTTTATGACAATTTTTATTTTTCTGGTAGCATATTATGTAAAACAACCAGAGGTCCCAAAGTTTAGCATCCACATATTAAAGTGTAAATATAGCCATATTCATTTAATGATGAAATAACCTTATACCAATTAAATAACCTTACACAATGTCAAGTAGTGTCCAAATTTGGAGTATTATTGGCATCAACTAGAAAGTATATGGAGGATAAGATGATTCACTTATACAAAATGTAATAAGTACTCTTACTTCCCATATGGTATATACAATAGAAAACTTCTTGACATTAAATATAAATAAATTGAACAAGGAATTTGTTCATCTCCAAGCAATTGGATCACGATTTCGTGGACCATAAAAAGATTAAAATGACTAAGAAAGAAGATTTGGGAGAGCTTAAGTTATCATTTAGTCTGCCCAACATTTGTTTTCAACAATTATTGAACTAACGATAATATTCAAAAATAAACTCAAGGTATGAGAGGAGATATATATATCAGAATGAAGAGGAATACACAACTCTAGGATTCACAAAAATGTGCAAGCATGAGAAGTTTTTATTGAACCCATCGATTGGCTAGTGCCCTGTAAATAGAAGGAAATGTCAAAAGGAAGATTCATTTTTGTTTCTCACCGTGATTTACCTCTGCCCCATGGGAGAAGTTATCCATTCCATGAGTCACAGAAAAAAACAAACAAGATTATATTTTGTATTTTTTCTTTGCTTGTAGTCATGCATTAGGGTTGTTACAATAACCCCTTGAGGAAGATACATAGAAGTATAAATAAGAGAGAAAGGCTCTCCCATTAGCACCTATTGAATATCTATTTTTTGAAAGGTTATTTGGGCAGGTATTATTGATAGAGAAAAAGTGTGGTAGAAAAATCGTGAAAGAAAAAAGTGCAGTAGAAAAATTGTAGCAGGAAAAGTCCAGTAGGAAAAGTGTGACAGAAAAATTGTGGCAGGAAAAGTGCGGCAGAAAAATCGCAGCAGGAAAAGTGCGACAGAAAAACCATAGTAGAAAAAGTGCGGCAGAAAAATCGCAGTAGAAAAATCACGACAACATATTCGCGACAGCAGAATCGCGGTAGCAGAACGCTACAAGAATAAAAATGTATGGTTTTCATATGTGTAGTGTTGCATCTATGAATCTGGCTGAGGGTTTTCTTTGTAAATCTGTTGGATTCCGTCTTGGAAGTTTAGGGCTTGTTGTAGAGTTCATCTGAGGCAGATCTACTAAAGTTTAGTATTGGTTCATGTTTGAGGTATTTTGGTTGAGGTATGTTGTTGAAGTTACTGGTATAGATAGAGGTTTTATAACAGTGAGGTTGTGCCACATGGTTGATGTGAGGATTTATGGTATTTGATTTATGGAGAGTGTAGTGCATTGCTAGAGGTATCTTGTTGGTTATCTTGGTGTATGTTATTGGTATATGGTAAAGCTATATGATTGGGCACATGGATGAGATACATACATGAAGTACATGGTGATATTGATACATATTCTTGAGGCATAGTTTGGTTTGTTGTTGAAACATGTTTTTGGTTATATTTGTATAGTGTTGATATACATGGTTGATGTGCATTGTTGGCTCATGGTTTGAGTGATATTCTTGTTATGTTTGGTATGAGATCTATGTTATTAGATATGATACATTGAGGAGAGTATTGGTACATGTTGTTGGTGTATTTATTTTGTTTTAGTATAGGCAAGGCACAAGGACAGGTTGGTTACAGGTTAGTGGCACAAATTGGTACAGGTTTACAACAGTATATCTAACAGTGACAGTGTGACAATGGTTCCATCATTCTACTTATATTTCAGGGAAGTTGGACGGGGCAAGGATAGGTGTTTGTAGCCACCTTTTGGTTATAGCCAGAGAACATAGGGGGTTAGCATCCTTCTGGTTGTATTCAAAGAATTGGAGAGTTGGAGTTTCCCTCAGGTTGTAGCCTAAGAAACTAGTGGGTCAGAGCCTCCTTTCAGTTGTAGTTGGAGAATTGGAAGTTGGTGCTTCCTTGAATGTAATTATTGACATATAAGAAAAGAATTATGTGTTTTTCTCCCACATTGGGTTTCCAAATAAATATTGGTGTATTGTGCATTGTGTGGATGTGTTTGTTATTGTTTATTATGCACTAATGAATAGTAATGCTTATGATACAATAAGATATTGATGATGAACATATGAACATGGTTGAATAAGTAAAATAATATACATTGTGGTTTAAAGGATTAATAATTGGTNNNNCCCCCCCCCCCCCCCCCCCGCCCCCCCCTCTCAGTAATCCAACAATTGGTATCAGAGAAGGTTCCTTCAGAAAACAATTTAACCACTGGAAGGAGATCATGGATTATTCTAAGAATGGAGTACCATTTTTTAATGGTCATAATAGTTTAAAGTATGAGATATGGAGAGGAAGGATGAAAGTATTTTTAAAGTCATAGGGGTATGATATTTGACAATTAGTTGTTACAAGATATGATAGTTCAAAAAGGGAAAATACTACAACAAAGAAGGCACTGAAACAAATTAACAAAATTTCAATGGATTTCATTTTGGAAGGACTATATGATTCAATAAAGGACAAAGTGGGTAAATGTTCATCAGCTAAAGAAATTTGGGATAAGTTACATAATACATATTCTTCACCCTTCACAGAGTTAGAGAATGTCAAAGAAGATGCAGGTACAAATCAATAAGAAAGATGTTCACCATGTCAAACAGATTCAAAAGATGAAGAGTATATAATCAACATAAGTATGTTGTTTTGATTTAATTGTGAAAAACACAAACATCTTGAAATGGAATGCCATGAAAGAAATGAGATAGAAAAACTAATTGAAATAGAAGACAATTATGAAGCAGAACTGATTCAGTGTTTTAGATGAACTAAGAAAACAAGTCACTCAAGAAAGAATTGATGAAACAAAAGGAAAGTGTTCACATTTTTTAAGAAGCCCAACAAGTCATCGATGTAACATCTTGCTCTGCTGAGCATACTATTATTGACTTATTCTTTGAGGACACTTCCTTGCAAGTGATCCAGGTATGGAACATTGTGATTTCATTCAGAATATGGTTTATATATGATGATGTTGAGGTGTTATAGCTGATTGATTATATTGATGTATATATATGTTGACATGTGCCTTTGACAAGTCGTCCTGAGTGTGAAAGAAACATGACAGATTATGATGTCGATGGCATCAATGGGCTTCCTTGGACTCTGGATTGAGTCAGGGAGTGGATTGTATTGTTTTATTATTTCATTATTACGCACATATGATGTATGATTTATGTATATGGATTTTTGACATTGTTTTTGTCAGTGGATGTAGGCTTCATAATGCTTGCTAATCTAACTTACATAAGGAGTAAAGGGACCTTTCACAGAAACTAGACACTGAGGGAGAGGTGTGGTAGATTCCTTGTCACAAACTACTAGCACTCCCACCGTGGCTTGAATGGTAGGTTAACAATTACCTAGTTCGAGAGGTCCATGATGTCGTGAGGGAAGACTGAGACAGTCGCTCACAAAAATTGCTAAGGGGCGCGCAATAAGGCGGATTCCTTATTCCTTAGAAGCCCTTAGTCTCTCACAAGGTTGACCAAATGGAGTTTTGAATCCAAGGGGTTTGAAAAACTTCCAAAAACAAGTCAACGCGAGTGGCACCCTTGGAGAACGAAGATGCATCTTGAAGGCCAGGTCGCACAATTTAAAACTGAGTCGATAAACATAGGTGGCATAGGAAAACATTGGAATGATTAGGCCTTGTTGGATTAAAATATTTAATTAAACAATATATTATTATTTATTAAATGCAAACATAAGTCTAAGTCGAAGTATAAAACATAAATAAAGGACAAATCGAATTGTTACATGAGTAAAGATTTGAAGAAAATCAAATGTTAAGAAATAGTGAGTAAAGACTTAAAGAATTGATAAAATACACATGTGTGCATTAAATTATTAAAAATGAATCTTTATTTATAAATAAATAACAACTTGAGAGAATGGGTTGTGCATAGAATAGATTTTGAATCAACCAACCCTAACCTAACCAAGAAGAATCCTAATCCAAATCTAACTAAAACCTAGCTAGGAGACACCCATTAATTAAGGGGATTGGGGAACTAAGAGACAACTAAGAGGAAAATTAGCAACACATGGGGAAATGTGAGGAAAAGTGGCTTTTAAATAAGAATAAAAGAGAAATTAGTTGTGCAACCTGGGGAGAATGTGAAACCTGTAGTGGGTGAATAATCCTTTAACTAGATTATTAAAAATTAATGAATTATTGATGAGGGACAGATGTCCATGAGGAAGAATTCTATAAATAAATTGACATAGAAGGGAAGGGGATCGAATTTTTGGGGGAAACACTGTTATGGTGTCGAATTTTTGATTGATTGTGTTTTTACTTGTGAGAGTTGGAACTCCAGGCTTGTGAAAAGAGTGGAAGCTCTTCCTTGCAAGGAAATATTGGAAACTATTGTGTTCTGGTTTTTTTTCTTGGCCCCTTTGCAGCTCGGGGGGATAAGGGGGAATAAGAGTACCCCTAGTGTTGGATGGGAGGTATCGGTGAAGTCTCTATGATTAGCAAGCGAAAGAAAGGAAGGATCGTAAGGTCTTGAAAGACATCTTCAACCCACAGGTTTCATTGGTTTCTGGTATTTTATATTTTGATTTCATTTATAGTATGAGTATATTAGTATGATAGATTGATTGAGTCACTATAGAATCATCAGAAGGTCTAAGTTCTAGTGTTGTGTTTGCTACCAAAAATTTAATAGTTACAACATTATATTTTAATCCCCTCTGTAATTTCTGATGTTTTCCGTACTCTAATCGAGCGGCTTGACCCTCATTGTAGAATGTGTCTCTTGTTGTATATAGTCTATGATTAAAGGCTTTATTTTCATCCATAATTGAATTATGTTTGAGAAACGTTTTAGTTGAGGTTATGTTAGGAAATTAACAACACCTTGCTCGCTGGTCACATAAGGATGTGGTTCTGACTGTATCATGATTCTCTGAATAACTTTCATTGAAATCCTAAGTTAACTATTTCATGTTTCCCTGGTTGATTTTGTTGTGGAACCTAAGTTACCTGCAACATTAATTCCTATGTTAAATTAAAGTTAAATCCAAAGTTTCAGGACCAAGGGAGGCATGTTATAGTCTCAAGAGTTGACTTCTAACCTGTAGTGTGTAAGCCCTTTTCCTAAGCAAGGTCATGCATGTGACCTTGGGCTAGAACCTAGCGCTAGCCAAAGGGTGCTATTCAGAGTTTCAATACTCCAGAGGTAAGGAGGTTTTCAGCCTTAACACTCCCTTCCACCCGAAGTGATTATCGACCAAAACCAGTTGTGAGCTGAGTTGACCGATAGTTGTAGGTTAACCCTACTCTTCCACCTTCCTTAATAATTTTTATGATTTTAATCTAACGGTTGGCATATATTTTCCTTACACGAGTTTATGTTGGATTACTGAGAGGGGGGGTGAATCAGTAATAGAGGAATTCAATCCTTTTTAACCACAATATGCAAGTGTTATATCAAAGTATCATTATCATCCAAGAGTTTCAGAGTAAATAAACAATGAACAAATGAGCAATCATACACATGCACAACACACCAATGTTTTTACGTGGAAACCTAAAGCAGGAGAAAACCACATAATTCTTTTTCTTATATGTCTTTAAGAATTACATTCATTGGAAGCACCAAATTCCTTTGTTTTCCAGCTACAATTGAAAGGAGGCTCCAACCCCCTAATTTCTCAGGCTACAACCTAAGGGAAGCTCCAACTCCCCAATTTTCTAGCTACAACCATAAGGAGGCTATGACCCCCTATGTTCTCGGGCTACAACCGGAAGGTGGATACAACCACCTTTCCTTGCCCCATCCAACCGCCCTGGCGTAGAAGTATAATGATGGAACCACTATCACACTATCACTATGAGATATACTTTTCCCAATTTTCCACTTGTCCATGTATCTAATAGCCACTTGACCACTTAACCCATTTTATCCATTTAAGGGTTAACCTTCTTATAAAACATACTTACCAACTTAATGAGAAATCTAACCTCAAAACGAGAACTTTGGCTCAAAAAACCCATATTTTTGCATAAAAAACATCAAAATCAACCCCAAAATCAAGAAATGGTGCTACCGATAACACCATTTTTTAAAACAGGGTCAAAATTACAACATTTTTCAAACATGGCCTTCAAAACTTAGACAATAGCTCAAAAAAACCTTAAAATCAACACCTGAAAACAAATAAGATGTTTTTGATTTTTTTTTCTTTTCAAAACATTAAATTTTGAGATCATTTCAAATCGTATTTTTATCACTTGGTGCCATTAAAACCAAAACCTCAAAATCAACCTTCAAATTGAAAAGTATTGCTACCAGTAGCACCCATTCTAAAATTGGGGTATGAAAATGACACACTTTTATAATTTGGTAAAAGAACTCATCATTATTGTAAACAAAATCATAAAAGCAACCCTTAAAGGTTTACTTTTTAAATGTTATTATCACACAAAGCACAATGTAATACATAATGCCATGAAAATATCACAATATACTTTAAAAACTCAATGTCACTTTTTAATCATTTTTTACTTTTAATAATAAAAGAGTAAATACAAGTTACATTGAATGAAAAATAAATAATTTCTTAAAAGTATTGTTATATTGACCATATTCAAAACATATGAGCTAAGAAAATTTATTATATTATCCATAATAAAAAAACATATCATTCATAAAACATAACAAAAGATTCATAACTTCATGTAAGATAATATGTAAGTTCAATGCTCTTTTTTAGTTACCTATCAAATATCATATGGATCAACAATTCGTAAAATGTTCCATACACTTATTCAGATTGACTCATGGTTTTTGAAGTACCATCAAAGTCTACATTGTATTCAAATGAATGTTTTGATGAAGATGTAGATGATCCATCCTCTTCTCTAATGTCAATGAATGCACCATCTGAGTCTACATGCATGCCCAACATTTCAGATGTCAAATGTCTTTTAGATCTATGACTAGGTTCAACAGACTCCCATCTTGCATTTATTTCTTGCGTCAACAACCTCTTGATAATCTCTATTGTCTTGGAGTGAAGAGTTCCTCTCTTTGTCAAATTGAAGTCATAAACAAGTATGTCAACATCATCTAATTTTAAGAGGTCAGTGCGACGACGAGTTGTATTTTGTCTCTTTCTTTTTCTCTTTCTATTGACATGTTTCTCAACCACTATCTCTGGCTTATACGCACCATTGAATGGATGTGTACTTGTTTCATACCATTTCACTTCAATTGCAATAACATCATCATTTTCTTTCTCAATCTTTATAACCTTTCCTATCCAGAATGGATAACCATATGGATCTTCAGTCGCTAAAACTACAATCATGCTACCCTCCTTAATATCTTATACTGAACCCCTGTAAAGGTCTTCCATGGTGTCACGTTGTGCACGTGACCTTCACGAACCAATATACATTTCTCTTTCCTCTATTTGTGTAAACTCAATAGCACCTTGAGATTCTTGAACTTCAACAATGTTTGTTTCTTCAGATTCGTTTGGCATATTTTGTGGCCAATGAAATGGAGTCCTCAACATTGTATCTTCATTTTTTGAGCATGAGTGTGTCCAATAATAAGGAAACCAACTTTCACCTTTTGAAAGATTCCAATTTCAACAAACATGCTTAGATATCCAAACACAATTTGATTTTTATTTTCACGACTAGTGTTGTCCAACTGTAGATAGAGAACTTGAGGAAGATTTCCATACCAGTGAGTGAGCACATGATGAATTATGGTGATGGTCAGATTTGCATCATTATGAATATTTGGAGCTGTGAAGTAAACTCTTGGACACATTTTTCCATTGAAAACCATACAACCAACCAAGTGAAACTGAATGAAATTCTCTTCCTGTAAATTTTTGGGTGTACGGACAAAATGTGGTAGAAGTGTTTTCTTCTGGTCCATGCCATCAATTATCATGCCTAAATATTTGTTTGTAGCATCATAACAATTATTCCAATGTTTATACAACTTTTGTCTTTCACTTGATTGTCGATTCCAATGTTCTTGAAGTGCTTTGATTATGGAATCTACACATGACATAAAATGGAAATAATGATCATACGTTTTCATAATTGATAACTATTCAATTTAAAAAAAAACAAAATAGTAAATACATACCTCTTTCTACCCCTTCATATTTATCTCTTCTTGATTTAATAGTATTACATATACTACAAATCCCCATCCTTGACTTCTTAGGAATAAGGACATTGTTGAATTGTTTCTTTCATATTCTTGTAAAATATGCATATGTAATAAAATTACCATTTCCTTCAACACCTTCAACATATCCTTTGTACAAGTTGTAGATTTCCCTCCTTGAAAAATTATCTGGAATATGTATTATGTCTCTATCTAGCATACACTCTCCATGTTTGGAAAAGAAATCATGCATCCATGACAATGTAGTGTTTGTGAGGCCCACTCTCTCGTCCATGATGTACCTTTGAATAAAATGATGGGTGTTTTTCCAACCTTGTATGGATTATTGATAGACGAAGATTACCAATTGAGTGATTTTGTTTGAAATCCTTTCTGCAAAGTAAAATATTCTTAATGCGATAATCATATCCTATATTGGTGGATATCATGCACCCCATCAAATATGAATTTTGCATGCTCTTATTCATTGACAAATATGTCCTAGTTTTATTCAAGGAATACATGTAGTACATTCTTTTCAAACAATTCTTTTGACAACATTCACTTGAAATCAATTCTTTTATGGAAATTGATTTAATGAGAAATTATTTCCTAGACCTTGTATAACTAGAATGATTTGGATCGATATAAAAAGGTCTAATCTTGGTCCTAGACACAATGTTTCTTTGCAATGTCTCCACTATTTCATCATCCTCAGTAGAAGGATTTTTCTTATCACCACAAGGATTATTAAGAAAAACATTGTCAGGAGACTGAACTAGAGAATGTCGATCACCTTTATTTATTGCAGTTGAATGTTTGAGACCATCATCACCAACATAATCATTTGGAGGAAAATAATCATCAACATTGTGTCCACTATTGACATAATCATCTTCATTACTTTCAAAATCCCCACTTGAGTGAAAATTTTCACCATCTTGCTTAGTGCCTTGAAAACCTTCATTAGTATCTTAAAAATCCTCACTTGGAGGAAAATCAACATCGACATTGTTTCTTTTTAATTTATCACTCAGGAAAGAGTGACCACCAATGGCGTAATCATCTTCGCTACTTTGAAAATTGCCACTTGAAAGATATTATTCATCATCCTCATTACTAGCTTCAAAATACTCACTTGGAGGCAAATCTTCATTATCCTCATCGGTACCCTCGAAATCCTCATTTTGAGGGAAATCATTAGCACCAACATTGCCTCTTTTAAATTCCTGATTCGAGAAATATTGTCCATCATTTCCATAATCGTCATAATTACTTTTAAAATCCCCACTTGGGGGAAATTCTTCTTCATCCTCATTCGTTCCTTGGAAATCTTCACTTAGAGGAAACTCTTCATCAGTACCTTCAAAATTCTCAGTAGGAGGAAATTCATAATCACCAACATTGTTGTCCTTAAATTCCCCACTCGGGAAAAAGTGTCCACCATTGTCATAATCATATTCACTTCTTTTAAAATTTCCACTTGAGGGAATTTCTCCATCATTTTCATTGGTGCCTTGGAAATCTTCATCGGTACGTTCAAACTCCTCACTTGGAGGAAACTTTTCATCCCAATCATTTAAACGTTGATCATAGTCTCCATTTTTACCTACATTTTGGTTATTTTCATTACTATTAAACTGTTGACTAGATTTATCACCATCATATTCCTCCTCGTCATCATCGGTGCCTTCAATGTCCTCTGATTTAGGAATTTCATGAGGAACTTGTTGAATAAAATTGCTTGCACCATGATCAAAATTATGACTAGCTGAAAAATACAATGCCTCATTTGAATTACAAACATTCCTATGGCATTTCCTAGTCCCAACAGAAGAGGTATGCGAAGCATTTTCTTATGTCTCAGAAATAAAATTTTATTTATCTGATGAAGCCATCCCTTCTCTCTGAGAACATAGAATGATAGAAATGATCACCCTCCCTATGACATTATTATAACATGCATAATGATATTTTCCCTCCAAAAAAAAAATATTCCTCAAAATTTTACCCCAAAATATTCCCTCCAAAATTTTCCGTCCAAATTTCCCCCCCAATTATTTTCGCTTATTTTCCCTTAAAAATTAAAAACAATTTTTACTCTTTTATTTTGTTATTTACATGTTAAATACAATATTTATCGTGTTTATTTATTTATCCCACATTTATTAAACATATTGATGATCCATATAATTTTAGGTATATATGTAGACAATATACCTAATTTTTATTTATCTCACATTTGTTATACTAACAATAATTTATATCATCTGTGTTATATATACATAGTCTTGTTTTATCTTTTTATATTGTGTTATATCTTGGGCAATATTTGTTTTAGGATTTGGAGCAAGCTAAAACATCGAGAAGACATATGAGGAGAATCTAGCAAGCAAAGACGAGAATTTAACATTTCAGAGGTTAGTTTTTTGTTAAATTCTTACTTGTTTTCTACTTTTTTCTAAAAAACATAGATGTTTTCTATTTTTTTCTAAAAAATACCCATCTTTTTAAAACATTTGAGACTTTTTTTCAGAAAATCTTAACAAAATCCTTAAGATTTTTTGAAAAACAAATGCAAAAAAAGTGAAATTTAGATATAATTAATTTTTTTTATTTATTTATTTAAATTTTATTAGTTTTGCACCTGAGGCTTCACAGTGGGGGATGGGGCGATTCTGTACATATAACATATATGTTATATGTTTAACATATAACATGTATGTTATATGTTTAACATATAACATGTATGTTATATGTTATAACATATAACATGTATGTTATATGTTGTTTAACATATAACATATATTTTATATGTATGGCATCGCCTCAGCCTCCACGACCAAGCCCCAGGCGCAAAACTAATAAAATTTAAATAAAAAACCATAAAACTAATTATTAAGCCCAATAATTATATGGATTGAATTTATTTTACATATGGGTTAAAAAAATAATCTTTTTTTAAATTAGTTTTTATAATCAATGTTGTGTTTTTTAGTTTATTATAATGTGAAAGGCCTATTTTTTATTTATTTTTATCTTAATATAGGAAAATGTCAGGAAAGAGATTATCTATCAATATATCAGGATCATGACCTACAATAATCGAATCAAAAAATGCAACTGGAACCTCCATCAATGTTAGGCAACAAAATGATAGCTTAACACATGAGCTATCAAAGGCAATGAAGAATGTTAGAGAGTGGAAATCTGTGGAAGGTGAAAACAAACAAGAGTATTCTTGGTTTGTTAAAGACAAGAAAGGAAACAATGGAGATCATATATATTTGTATTGTGCCAAATCAGAACATGTGCAAGGAAATTATCAGGCACTTGGCTTGTTACGAGATATATGTTTGGTGCCAGCCACAGATATTGTTTATGCACTTGTCAAACAAGGGAGAACTTATATCAAGTTTAGATGTTGTTTCAAATTGAGAAATTATAACAAGAATGAATGTTTTTCATAATTGTGTGCATCCATCGTTGATGGCATTGAGAAAGGCAATGCAAGTTTTTTATTTCTATTTTTGTGTCGTTTATTAATTTTAGTATCATGGTAATGTTTTAATTTTATTTAACATGAAAATGTTATATTTTATTTTTACAGGATTTTTCTGAACGACTTTCACATATGTTAGTGGGGATTTACTCTACAGAGAATGATATCATGGATGTCATCAACACTTTTCATATTGAAAAAACAGAAGAAGGAAGGAAAAAGAAACATAAAGTAATGGAGGTTGAACCTGCAAGAGTAGACAAATAAGAACATGAAAGAAGAAATACAAATCATCATTCTAGAAATCCTAAAAGGGTTACATTTGAAAATGAGGAAACTCCAAATGAATATTTTGTTGAGATTGATCCCAATGAGGTTATCACTCCTTCTCGCAAAAAGAACAAACAAGATAAACACAAAAGAGAAATGGTTGATGATGAGTCTATTCCTATTGATTATGAAGAAATCATTGATTTAGATGAAACACATTTAAATCATAAGATGAAGAAAACAAATGTTGATAATGTTCAAGAAGCCATCATTATCTCGGAGTATTATAGTGAAAGTTATAAAGGTAGCAGAGAAATAATAACACCAGGTGCTGATCTAGAGGATGGTATTTTGAAAACAACACAAAATTCCATTCGAAATAAAATGAGGATGACAAACTTAGTTGTTGATGGCCACACATTTCAGTTGAATGTGAAACAACTTTATAAACCCACAGAAGGGCAGGAAAAATATCAAATTATGTGGACCGATATCTCTATGATGTGCTAGATTAGGTTCATGCCGGCGAAGACATTTCTGACACATGTGACATCCAACAAGTATGATGCCACGTAGAAGGTTGGAGTCTCCCCTTCTTTTGGTGTCTGAGCTTGTTGTATGCAGATGGTCAACTTCTTGGAAATGATGGCTCCCTAGTTTATGCCACTCCCAAAGATAGCTACCATGTATGCTAGAGGCATCCATGACTCCGAAAACCTAGAGAAACCTTTCTCCCCTTACAACCAACAGATGAGTTCCATTAGGAAGATGTATGGTTCTCTTAGGTTGGTTTTTTGGTACCAGCTAGAGGTCCAGTTGATGTATTTCTTATATTCTCACCACCATGATGCCATTACCTAGCTAGTGTCATGGCGCTCGTATAATTTCACGACGAAATCAGTGTTCATTTTCTCCTCCAAGTCTCTAAGCTTGTAATACTTCTGGACCTCCACCGGAAGGAAAAATACGACACACCCACCATTGTCATCATTGATCAAGCACTTTTGTGTGTTCGTGTGGTCGATGAACCATTGCAGTAGTTCTATATAGGAAACACCGGGGTTCTATTTGCTACCATGTGCAAGTACAACCATTGGATATTCAGGAATACCTGGTCATCGACTGCTCTCACATCCGGGTAACTGTGTGGGATGTATTCAGGAAATTCCTCCCGGCTGATCTTCTTGAAGAGTGCTCCCCAATGTGAGAGTGTCGTCTTAGCCCCTGTTATTTCCTCAGTGTCTCCAAAGGTCAGAGGTTGAAGGAAAAACTTCTTTGTAGATGTTTTAATAACTGGTTCTGGTCTTGGAGCAAATTCTATTTTTTTTGTTGCCCCTGGAGAAGAGCCCTCTCCTACCTTTGGTTCTTTCACCTTGGGCGCCCTCGATGATCACCTAGTAGTTTTCTTTCTTGGAGGTATTTTTCCTGCAATCAAAATCAATCCTTTAGGGCCTGCGTATAGAGCAACATTGGATAAAATGTATATATGAAGTGAAAACATAAAAATCCACAGACTGGTACATACCTGTAATGCTTGCTAAACATGGTTGTTTGATAGTCACAGGATCTCAGAATATTTTGAATTTCTCATCTCGCTCCTCTAGATGCTCTGAAACTCCTTTGCACACAGAATGGTTTCATTTCCAATGGCCCAAGAGAATTTAAACCGGGGAAGAACTTATCATGTCGTATCAACCATTTAATTTGGGTGATGAGTGGAATTCAAAACCAATCTGCCGCTGAATCTTTGCCACTTAAATTCATTGTGGGTTGAAAATGGAGGCACAGAGGGTGATGTTCTCTATCGGTAATTTCAAACGGTTGTTTTTATTCGCACATGAAATAGCAACTAATGCGAGATTTGGTATTAATTAACCCCTTAAAATCTCAGAATCTAATCGTATCTAGCGCTAAAATGTCCCATCGTGTCACTTTATCAGTGGGTGGATTGGGGATCGATGATGTGCTATGGATTTTTTTGTTGATATACTTTTGCGGAAAACCTCCAGTGTCGATCGACTTCATCGTACGATGTTGACGTGGAAAACTGAGTCGAAGGTGTGACTTGGACATGGGGAACCAAAAGTGACTCGGGGTTGATCTAGACCATACGGTCTCTCTAGTCTGGGAAAGACACGTGGCATTAAAGACTAGTGACTTAATTCACGCATATTAGTCAGAGTCGAGGATTTATTCAAGTCGTGCATTCTAAAATAAACCTGGGTTGCCGATGTTGAAAAGGTATCGGGGATAAACATGTCGCATGTTTTTCTTGGGAGTAGCTTCTTCTAAAACTCCTGATGCTGAAATGCTTCAGGAATTAGTGATTGGGGAGAACTCTTTATCATGGTTGAAATGTTCGTCATGATTCGGTCTTCTCCGATTCCAACAAGTGCGTCAGGTATCGGCTATTGGCGATATCGTTTCTTTTTTCCTTAACATTTACTCCCTTCACTTTTTATCGATGTCGAAGGGGATCGGCTATCGGTGAGGTTCGTATGTGATACTTCTCATGAAACAAAAATTCTTTTCGCTGATACTAGTGGAGATCGGCACTCGACGATTAAGGTTTTTCGAGTGATTCCTTTTTACTTCTTAATTCCTTTCGATGCCAAATCCTTAGCGCGTCGGGCGAAGTGTTTTTGGTTGTTGATTATTTATTTAAGTGTTAATCCATTTTACTTCATGTATTTTCACAAAGTTAAACAAAACCGAATAGCTAATGGGCATTAAGAGAATGAGAAAAGGCAAAACATTTCTCAAAAGAAAATCAAATTCAGAAAGTGCAAAGATTAAGTGGTACCCAAAACGTGAAAATTTGACACAGAATTTTTAGGGTGTGTTGAGTGCTCAACACAACCTCAGATATACAAAGTAGTTCTGTGTTACAGACTCTTGGCTTTGGACCCATGTCGCGGAGCTTTAATTCCCAAAATGGTGTATAGATTACATTATAGAACTCAAAACCCAACTTCTCAACAATAGACAACAACAATTATGACACCAACACAACTTGAAAATTATGATCGAACCTAAGAACAATGGGAGAACCCTTTTACATAAATTCGTAGGTAAGGGTTTTTAAATCTATTTCTCTTAAATAAAAGAGTCAAGGGAATAGATGTAGGCCTTCGTCAAGAGACAAGCGACTGAGGCACCAAGTCTAATAGCTAGGAGGAGGGATAGACACATGACACAATGTACTAAGTAAATCAAGCCTCATGTGTTCAAGGCTTCGACAGGGATGACACACAACACACTGATGCTACAAGGAATCATTTTAAGCACAGGAGAACTTGTCCAACGATCAATTAAGTCTTACAATGAAACAATAAAACCCCTATAAAATTTCTCCACAACTTGGAAACTATATCGATCGATAAAAGGAGATTTTCAACGAGGGATATTTTATACCCACAACAGTAAATCAAACCTCTACACACTCAACCACAGGAAATTACCCAGAGACACGATTAGATTTCGTTTTAATCAATCACATGGTTGGGTACATTCTAGAGAATAAATCACGGGCATCCACATTGCCTGCAACCATCACATCTAATCAATAAACTATTTATACTTCCAGAAATGCTAACCAATAACAACAAACTAGAACATCGTACTATGTGTATCACAAAAATCATCTAGCAAGGAGATTTGGTCCAAGATTCTAAGTTGTTTATTTTTTATTTATTTTTATAGTTTCTAAAATGTTTGTGGTGAAACTTAGTTAGCAACCTTCTTGTCTTAAGAAGCTCGGGGTAGGTCCGATAACCAATAGCGATCATTCATGAGTTTAAGTCCCAATGTATTTGTGTAATAAATATAAATTGAAGCAACAAGTGAAATCTCATGGGTTGAAAAAGGGCAGACAACTAATAATAATTTATAACAATTCAGATTGAAATTTTATGGCAGTGATTTTGAAATTCTCTTCTATATTACAAAAACATCAAGGAGACTTTCCAAACCCTAATTCAGAAATCCATTACAAATTTCAATAATATCTAAATCCCTATACAAAATTTTAACTTAATACAAATACAATTCTCGACGAGAATACTGTAACTGAAGGCAATGAAGTTAAAGGTGATCTTCAGAAAGTGGCGCTCCCTCTTTCCCCCCGCTTTCTAATCATAGAGACTTCACTGGTACCTCCCAGCCAATGCTAGGCGTACTCTTCTTCCCCATTATCCCCCTGAGTCATAAAGGGGCCACGCACACAAAACCAAAATATTCTCTAGCTCCAAGCTTGCCTCGCAAGGTAAATCCACCACTCTATCTGAAGCTTAGTATCCCAAATCTCACATGTAAAACTAGTCAAATGATTTTGGCAGTATAACTTTATCCATAACCAGTGTCCTCTGTTTCCCATCTAGAACATTTTCTTTATAGGAAATTCCTTACTGACACCTCCCCACATGCACAATTAATTTCTTTTTTGATTAAATAAATTAGAATTATTCCCGTCTTACGCGTGTCACCCTCTCCCCAAGTTGCACAAGTAATTGCATATTTTAATTTAATTAAAAGTCAATTTCCCTCACATTTCCCAAACGCACTCCTTAAATCGCTCTCAATTGTCTATTTATTCCCCATATTCCCATTTAATGACTGATGCCTTACTAAATCTGAGTTATAGTTAAAATATGAGTTTTCTTCTAGTTAGACTAGTGGTAGCTAGACTCTAGATACCATTCTATTCATACACATATTCTCTCATGCTTTATTCCTTTCTTATTTGAAATTCCAATTTGGTATTTTATTTCATATATGTGTATTATATCAATTCTTTAAATTTAATTCATTTTTCTTAATTCTTAAATCGATTTACCTCACCCCTTTCTTTTTATTTAGTTAATAATTTAGTTTAGCCTTCTTACAAAAACTTAGACTGAGGATTAATTTTTTTTTAAGAGGCTTATACTTTTGTTGGGAATTATAATTAATAAATTACTCATTAATTATTCATATCTGACAAGGTTTAAAGATTTTTTTCAAGTTTTATAATTATTCTTTCAATGTTTTCTAGGCCACCTAGATTCACTGACTCAAGCTTTATTTACATGATGTGCCCTTCAAGACGCACTCTATACTCCAAGGGTGTGACTCGCATTTGACTGGTTGTGGTAGTTGTCCAACCCCTGGAGTCAACATTCCATTCAGGCGACCTGGTGAGAGACTAAGGGATTCTAAGGAATAAGGACTCTACCTTATTGTGTGCCCCTTAGAATATTCGTGAGAGACTGTCTCTGTCCTCCCTCACGATATCATGGACCTCTCGGCCTAGGTAATCGTTAGCCTACAATTTGAGACACGACGGGATTGCTAGTAGGTTATGACAGGGACATTGCCACACATCTCGCTCAATAATTGGTTTATCTGCATGGCCCCTTTACTCCTTATGTGAGTCAGATTAGAAAGAATTTTCCAGCCTGCATTCATTAACAAAACACTATCACTGATCCATATACATAATCATACTAAATCAATCATCTGGCACATATGCATAAAATGAAATACTCAAACAAAACACAATCCACTCCCTGATTCAATTTGGAGTCCAAGGAGGTCCATTGATGTCAACGACGTCCAGAATCTAGATCGTGTCCCGCACACTCATGTAAACTCGTCAATAACATCTCTCAATACATATATATCAATGAAAATAAATCAAAACCATTAACATCATCACAAAAACCCATAAGCGAAACAAATAACCATGTACTATAACTGGATCACTTGCACACAAGTGTCCTCAAAGAATAAGTCGATAACATGTGCTCACAAGAGTGGGATGTTACATACACCCCCTCTTGTTTTAAACTTTGTCCCGAAGTTGTACAATATATAAAATGTAGTAATAAAAGTATCTGACAATATCTATATGTCCAATCTATCAAATAAGTAAGGAAACTATTGGCACATACCATATGTGTACTCCCATGTAGCCGAGTGTGGACTATAATTGTCCCACTAGACCTTGAACCGATTGACTATTTGACACCATAGTTGTTGAATGCGATGGCCCATAATGCATATTAGCTCTTCTATGAATGCACCCTCGTCTGACACTTGTAAAGAACTCATGTCAATCACATGTGTAGGATCACTAACATAATGTCTCAAAATAGATTCATGAAAAACATCGTGCATACGCCTCAAAGAATCAGGCAAGGCTAGTCGATAGGCCACGAGACCTTTCTTTTCCACACCTTTGAAAGGTCCCACAAACCTAGGAGAGAGTTTAGCACCCTTTCCAAACTTTATCAAACTCTTGTGTGGTTTCACCCGCAAGAAAACTTGGTCGCCAACTTCATAGATGCGGTCAATGTGATGCACATCAACATAACTTTTCTATCGATATTATGCTTCTCTAATCCTTTGTCTTATAGATTTCATTTGTTCTTCCATTTCTTAGATCACTTTTGGTCCCACTAGGACCCTATCCTCTGGTCGATCCCAACTCAATGGCGTCTGACATGGTCACCCATAAAGAAAATCAAATGGTTCCATCTTAATGGTACTTTGATAGATGTTGTTGTATGAAAAATCTACTAGTGGCAAAAAATCCTCCTAATGTTTCTGTTGGTCCATTACATACATATGTAACATATCTTCCAAAATTTGGTTCATCCTTTCTGTCTGCCCATTTGTCTCAGGGTGATATGTTGTACTAAAGTTCAGTTGTGTTCTCAAAGCCTCTTGGAAACTGGTCCAAAATCGTCCTATAAACACTAATCCTCGATTGGATATGATCCTTCTTGGTACACCATGTAACCTTACAACCTCATTGACAAAAACTCTAGCTATGTCTGGCGCATGATATGTCATACATACAGGAATAAAATGTGCACTCTTTATCAGAGTGTCAACTACCACGAAAATCGAGACATGTCTCCTTGCCATCAGTGTCCATCCAACTATAAAGTCCATCGAAATGACCTCCCACTTCGATTCCAGAATAATGTGTGAATATAATAATCCCGGCGGATGTCTATGTTCAACTTTCACTAGATGACATTCTAGGCATCTCGCCACGTAACTCACAATGTCCGATTTCATTCCGTTCCAAAAGAATGAAGGATTAAGATCTACCTTCATCTTTGTGACTCCTGGATGAGCCATGTACACTATTCTACGATATTCCCTTAAGATAAAATTTCTCAATTCATCATTAGGTGGTACATAAATTTTGTTGTTATACCTCATCAATCCATCATTGTCCAATGTATAACCTTCACACTTTGGTACCATCATGGGGTCTTGTCCAATGTTCATCTTAGCTTCCTTGTACCAATCATTGTCTCTCTTTAATGCTAGAATATTTTCTTGAAGATTCGTCTGAAGAGGTATTACCGAGAATATGCATGGTCTTGAAGTCATATTCGCTAAGTAGTTCTAACCAACGCCTTTGTCGTACGTTCAAGTCACTCTGCGTAAATATATGTTGTAGTCCACAATGATCCATCTTTAGTTCAAATTTGTGTCCAATCATATAGTGTCTCCAAAATCTCAAGGCATATACAATGGCCAATAACTCCAAATCATGCATTGCGTAGTTCTCCTCATGCTTTCTTAATTTCCTTGAGATGTAAGCGATCACTCTATCATCTTGCATCAATAATCTGCCTAAACCTTCCTTGGATGTGTTTGTGCATACCAAGAATTCCTTGTCCATGTTGGGGAATTTTGTATCGGCACTTTCGTCAACAACTCCTTGAGTCTTTGAAATGCTTTCGTGCATTTATCAGTCCATAAAAACTTCTTCTTTTTATTCTGCAATTCTGTGATTGGATTTGCTATCTTCGAAAAACCTTCAATGAACCATCAATAATATCCTTCTAAACCCATAAAGATGCATACTTCTTGTACATTTGTTAGTGCATTCCATTCCATAATAGCCTCTACTTTCGTTGGATCCACAACGATACCTTCACCGAATATAGCATTCCCTAAGTAATGAATCTTCGATTGGTAAAAGAACATTTTGACAATTTCCCATATAATTTGTTTTCTCGTAAACACTATAGTACCAAGCTTAAGTGTTCGTATTTCTCTTCTATCATCTGAGAATATATCAATATGTCATCAATGAATACTTGAACAAACATTTCTAAGTATTCACGGAACACCCCATTCATCAAACTCATGAATACCCCCGGGGCATTTGTCAATCCAAATGGTAAAACTGTAAACTCATAGTGTTTGAACCTTGTCTTGAATGCAGTATTAGGAATATCTTCCTCTTTAATTCATAACTAGTGATATCCTGATCTCAAGTCGATCTTTGAAAACATCATCGCACCATTGATTTGATCAAACAAATCGACTATTCTTAGTAACAGATACTAGTTCTTGATCGTCTCCTTGTTCAATTGACGATAGTCAATACAAATTATCCATGATCCCTCTTTCTTATAAAAATAACAAGTGCACCCCAAGGTGACACACTTGGACGTATAAGTCCTAGGTCCAACAACTCCTTCAATTTCATTTTCAACTCCCACAACTCAGGCATTGACATCTGATAAGGCATTCTTTCTATCAATCCAGTTCTAGGTTTCAAGTCGATGGTAAACTCCAACTCTCTTTTGGGCGGAAAACCTGGTAACTCCTCTGGAAACATGTACACAAACTCTCATACTACTGGAAGTTTTTCTAATCCCTCTGCCTTGCCCCTTTCGTTTAGCGCTAAGATTTCATCTACCTTACATCCTTTACACATGATCTTCTGCAGTTGTAGGGAAGAAATGAACCTCAAGGACACTCCCTGGTTTCTTTCTATGATCACTCTTCTTCGTCCCACATCATCTGTCAAACTTAACGGTTTCATCTTACAGTTGAGTATCACATCATGCAATTCCAACAAGTCCATACCGATCACTATGTCATAAGATTCTAAGATTGTGACAAATAGGTTGGCCCTTGTTACAAAATCTTCCAAGTTAATGCTATAGTTCGTAACCCTTCCTCCAACCTTTTGTTTGGCACCCAAATCCATTTCCACGTATATAAACTCATCCTGCTCGACTGCCTTTACCTTGATTCTCTTTAGCACTACACTAGATATAAATATCTATGTAGCACCTAGATCTATCAAAATACTAAAATTTTGGTCAACGATTGTACTGGACATCTCGAGCACAGTGGACTGGTGCTCGGCCTAGCAGTTATTCACCGCTGCATGAATCTTGTGGGCCTTGCCAAAATCTCCAACTATAGTGTGTCCTGTTGACCCGACTTCTCTGGGCTTCTCGATCGGACAACCTGGTTGGTAATGTGTCTCTCCACATGTCCAACATCCGGTCTTCGGTCCAGTACTCTTGGTCCCCAAAGTAGAAGCTGTTGGCCTACTGGCCTGAGATACTGGTCTGTTCTACTAAAATGGTCTCAATTGTTGTTGTTGTGGGTGACGTTGTTGTTGATGCGATGGTCCTCTTTAGGGAGTCATCTAATGAGGATTTGGTCGTCGTGGTTTCATGAACATGGGTCCTCTAGACATATCTCGCTACCCTGATGTTTGTCTAGATAGTGTCTAATGTTGTTGTGCTCCTGATGTCATCTGTCCAGTTGGTCTTGCAGGAGTCCTTCCTTGACCCCCATTGGTCAACTCTTCCTCAGCTATGAGGAACTTTTGGATTGCATCGTACAATGTTTGAGGAATTAGAATCCTCACCTTCACATGAATGTTTAATTTAAGGCCAAACATAAACGAGTTGACCTTTAGCTTCTTCGTGTTCAGATGCAGAGCATACCTAAGAAGATCCATGAATTGGGCCTCATACTCTAGCACCGTAGGACCAACTTGTTGTAAGGCGTTGAACTCATTGAGCTGACACTCAATGAATTCCTCTGAAAAATACCTCTCTTAGAACCGTTCCTTGAACAATTCCCATGACATGTCTTAGACGACCATGTTTAGCTGAGGCAAGAGCATATTCCACCACATAAGAGTACTCCCCTTTAGCTGAAAGACTGCCATGCAGAACTTCATGTTGGAGGTGTACTCATGAAGTGAAAAACACATCACCATGTTCTCCAACCATTCCTCAGAGGCTGAGTCATCCATGGCACCCACGAACTCGGGAAAATTCACCTTCTCAAGTTCTCTGTGAATGATACCACTACCAGTTGGAGCGTGCTGTGAACCCTCATTGGGTACATATGCTCTAGCCTCATCTCTATCTAATCGATTAATCAAGGCCTCTGACATCCTCTGAAAGGAGCTCATCAAACCAACCACATCTCCCATATAAACTCATTCCTTCTCAAGGACTTGTTCTTCTTTTTGGGGGTTAGACCCCTCTGGCAAGGATGCTATTGGGGGTGTTGCACCTCTTCCCCTAGCACCATGTCGTCTACCTCCACAATGTCCTCTAACCATGATTACCTGCATGGGAAAATTTCAAATTTTGATTAACGATAAGTTATTAATCAAGTGTTTAGTACAGTGGAAGGCGTAATGATCCCAAATCGTAGGGTCAAACCTGCTCTGATACCATATGTAACGAACCCGCCATTATGACAACAAAATCGATGCATAAATAGGTAAATAATTTTTTTTGACAAACAACGTCACGACAAGTGACAGACGCCACCACATGGATAAAACACCATAATCCATATTATTACAGTCAACTGTAAACAACATTCTATTATTCAATCAAATCATCGCATAAAGATAACATAAGAAAACTACCTGCCCAACCTATGTTGTATGGTTAGGACCTCCCGGACAAATAAGGAACGCTCAAGTCTAGGATTCTTCCGACTGATTTTGACCACTTAAGGTCTCAGCACTGGTGACTTTTCTGAGGAACAAGGAGGTATCTATTCCCATTAATCCAATTATAACCACAATTCAATGCTAGATTTATCAACCACATGTAACCAATAATTTCTCAAGGTGCACTAGAATTATCTATTCTACTTAATCAACTTTCTAGAAATTGATTAAGTGTAAAATCGAGTAAGAGAATAATACATAAGATTAATAAGAACTAATCTAGCATAAGTAAAATCTTAATAGCATCTAGAGATCTATTTCTAGTCATCATTAAGGATTGATCAAATCAAATTCAATCAAGGTCTAGCATCATTCATCAAGTGCTCCAGGCCAATTTTGTCCTCATATATCTCAAATATATATATATATATATATATATATATATATATATATATGAGATATCTTATTAAACAATATAATAAGAGTTCAATACCAATCTTGTCTATCTATTTTAAAATAAGAACAATCAAATCATAACAAGAACTATGCAAAGATTTCAAGTTACTTACATCTCCAATTAAAGGAAACTCTAAGAAGTTCAAGCATGTGTAAGCAATATATAAAACTTTATAGATTAACTTATGTATTTTTGTATAAAGACTAAAATGAAATCATAATAAGCAGATAGATAATAAATGAAATGTGTATATATCCCTATAAAAGAATTAAAAGATCAATATATTAAATAAATCAACTGTGTACATATCCTATAAAAGAACAAATCCTATAAAAGATTTAAAAGATCAATATATTAAGAAATATATAAAGGATTCATATGCCACCTACATATCCGTTTAATAATTGTGAGGGTGTCTAATCCTGGTGAACAATATATTGAGCAATCAACTGGTTTATATATCCATTTAAAAAGAACTTAGGGAAATAAAAATCATAATAGTATAATAAGGATTCAACTACTTTATATATCCACTAATAAAGATTATGAGGAATTCAAATTGTAATAAGAAATAAAATAAGGACTCAACTACTTTATATATCCACTAATAAAGAAATTTTAAGAAGGTCACAGTCTTACATAAGAAATTAAACAAAGAACCCAAAGCTTACTTAATCCCAATTAAAGGATTCAAGAAGGTTCCAAATCAATCGTTAACTTTCAACTAAAAGGGTTTTTTTTTAAAGGAAACATACTAGATTAGAAACCAATTTATGTTATTAGTCCCTGCCGGAAGGCCAAGGGAAAGGACTATAGCGATGAGTTCATCGCTGACTTTACATTAGTTGATGGTTGACTATCAAATTTTTGAAAAACTTATAATGTTAAACTTAAGGATTTTATATACATGATTTTTTTAATAAAAAATTTATGCATTTGTTACAATTTGA
>ML782144.1:1021795-1049897 GCA_009831015.1 Picea engelmannii | reverse complement strand
ATATATATATATATATATATATATATATATATATATATATATATATATATATATATATATATATATATATAATGAGGGTAGAATTCTCTCCAGGACTAGGTATTTAAGGATGATTCAATTTCATTATATTATTTATATCCCAAAATTAACATATATAAAGAAGGGTTTCTAAATTTCTAGTAAATTTTAACTAATTTACATCATAAAAATATCTCTTATTGATCCATTATCAAAACTTACCAAAAGTGGTTCAAAGGTTTCCTTTACTTGCTAAACCATTTATTTACATAGATATAACTCAATGAGGAAAGAATTAAAAGATGATTCATTAGTTATTAGTCTTTGTCGAAGGTGCAAAGGCACTATAGCGATCAATAATTTGTTGACTTCATATTAATATGTCCTTTGACTATAAATTTTTGCATCATTTGTATTGTTCGTAGTATAGAAGTAAAAACATTATTTTTTATATAATAAAAAAAACCTTATATGTCATCGTCTCATTGGAGAATATATTGGAGGACTTATTTCCAGCTTCGTTGTTCCCAATGTTGTAAATGTTTAGATATCCAAAGTTTTGAGCTTAGACACTCTTTTTAATTTTTATTACATTTTTACTGAAATGTTTACATACCGAAAGTTCTGAGCATGGACGTTGTTTTTTAATGTTTTTTTATTATTTGTCGTTGCTGAAGGCGTAAAGGGACTACAACGATCGATAATTCGTTGACTTCATATTAATATGTCCTTTTATTATTATTTCTATTTGTATTGCAATGTTTACATATAGAAGGTTTAGAGCATTGACACTTTTTTTGAGGTGCTTGAATAGGCCTGACAACTTAATTGTTTACATAGTGAGAGGTCCTAAAAAAGGCCTGATAGCTTAAATGTTTTCATACCACGAGGCCCTTAAACAACCTGACAACCTTAAATTTTTACCTAAATAGGATTCTCAGAGTACATTTTTTCTCGAATTTTTCCATACAATGTTGCAGTGAATTTGGACAATATTGTTGTCCACCGCCAGTTGCATAGCCATTGTATGTTTCATGCTTATTCTATGCTTGAAATGCAATTTGGTCATCGTTTAAGATACACACATTGTTTACTGGTTCGATGGGTGCTTCTTGTTCACTGGTTCGTCGATTGTTGCTTGTTGTTGTTTGGTTCAACTTTGCAAGGTTGGGGACCTGGGCCTGCAGTTGGACCTGTTGGTGCTTGTTGCTTTCTTTTGTTTACTTCAACTTTGCAGGGTTCAGGTCCTACATTTCCAGTTGGAGCTATTTTTTTTTACTTTGCGGGGTCGAGGGGCTGCACCCACAATTCGACCCGCACTTCTGTCTTTTAGCGTTTCAGAGTAAGTTTCGATTCCATAATTTCATTTTCTATTCGTTCTTTGTTGTTCATTGTTTGCATTCTACAGGTAATAATGTTTGATTATTTCTACTGTCATGCTCATCATATGTTTCTGGTTCCTTCTGTGCTTGGGCTACAGTTTGGTAATCATTGGAGATACATATGGTGTTTATTGGTTCAGCGGTTGTTGCTTGTTCGCTAGTTCGTTGGTTCGTCGGTTGATTTTTGTTGTTGTTTGGATCAAGTTTGCGAGTTTAAGGTCCTAGGGTTGCAATTGGTCTTGTTCAATCTTTCTCGCTGGTTTGTTGCTTGCTGTTTTCTTTTGTTTAATTTGTCTTTGCAGGGTTGGGGTCTTGCGTCGACAGTTGGAGTTGTTTTTTTTTTTTCACTTTGCGGTGTTGAGGTCCTGCACAGACAAGTGGACCTGCAGTTCTGTCATTTTCCATGTCTAGCAAAGTCAAGATCTGGAGCTTGTCCCCTGCCCACCTATGCTTCTCTTAAATTTTTCTCCAATTATTTTTCCTAGATTTGGACCATACCTACATGTCTTTTTAAAATGTTCTTGTAGAAGAAAAGGATACTGAGATGGTGCTAGCAAGAGTGGTGTTCCATGGATTGCAAATTGCAGTATTCATTTTCTATGTTGCTTGGCGTGCAACATTGATAGAATAATGAATATGTTCTCAAATGCATCACACCATTTACATTTGGACGCAATCATTATCATTCTAGGATACTTCAGTGTTGACATGATACAAAATAGTGGCATAACAAATAATTGGACAACTACATGTGTAATTACAATGTGTGTTGTCTTTTTGTTAAGATAAAACATTTTCAAAACTCACTTATTAACCATATATGGTGAAATGTGCCCATATCGCAATACGACCTCTTTATCCTGTACACAGACTGGTGTGACAATGATACAATTTGTCTTGTGCTTTAAATATGAGATGTACAACAAAGACACTGCAAAATTGTATTTCCATGTCTCAAAGCATATCTGGATACTTTGTTGCAGAAAACCAAAATCATTTAGCTATGGCCATGCAATTTCTTAATATTTTCTGGCTTGTAATATATTTTGGGCAGGAAAAACTTTATATAATTTCAACCATGGATGGAGAAAAGAAAAGGTTCATGTTTCTAACTATCTTTTATTCTATTCATTGATTCTCATTTAGTCTATATACATATTATTTGTTCTCCCTTGCATACCAACTTCCATTCATGTTCATTGTATTTTGTGCATTCCCACATTCAAACAAACAGAATAACTGGAGAAAATGAAGGAGTATTTACTATAGCGATGGAAGAGGAGATACAAAGGTACATGCTTGTACTATTATTTCATATTCCATTGTTTTGTATTTCATTTATTGTCTGTATATGTGTTCACCTTATTTATTGTATGTAGATATTACATACCTTCCTACATAATAGCTTATATTAATGTCCTTTGTATTTTCTATGCCGCTAAGCTAAAATAAATCGAACTCTGCTTAATATTTTTACATGTCTTCCTACATACCAACTTCCTTCATGTCCATTGTATTTTTTATGCATTGCTATATTTAAACAAACAGAGTGACTGGAGAAGATGATGGACTCTTTGCCGTGAATGTAGAGGAGGAGTTACAAAGGTGCATGCCTCTACTCGTATTTCATATTCCAGTGTTTAGTATTTCATTTATTGTATGTGTATTTGTTCTACTTGTTCTACTGCTTTGCACCTATTTTACTGTATGTAGATACTAGGTATATTTCTACATAGTAACTTATCCTCATGTGAATTGTATCCTCTTTGCTGCTACATTGAAATAAATAGAACTATATTTCTTTATTTTACATGTCTTTTTTCATACTAACTTACATTCATGTCCACTGTATGTTCGACGTTGCTACATTGAAAGAAATAGATTGGTTGTGAAGGAAGATGAATTCTTATATGCCACAATAGAGGGGGTTGTGGTACAATCTTCAAAAGGGTATACCAAATGTGCTAGTAAATAAAACATACAAAATGGGTGGGTGCATATAATATTGCATTATAAACCGATGATTTGGAAACAATGGGCCTTTGTTGAGACTTCTCGCTTCCAAACATTGCCCTCCCCATTTCTAATTTTCCCACTTTATATTATCCCTTTTTTTTTCCCTCTTCTATACTTAACCAATTCCCCTTCATTTTTCTCATCTACTTTCTCTTTATAGTTTATTTGCTTAGTTGTCTTTCCAAAAATGTCTAGGTGCGCAGGTTGGAGGACTCACAAGTTCACATTTACACTCATGCTTCTACCTCATTCCATACTTAGCCACTTTTTCGATCGCGGGTTCTCGGGCTGGTGGGTTCACTATTGTGACTCTAGCTTCAGAGGTTCCGCGATATACAGATTGGTCATTGTACCCCCCCCCCATCATGCCCTATCTCTTGTTACACATTTTTGTAGTCAAAAATTTGAGGCATGCAATTTGACCGTCTGGTCCTCATGTTTCATGAGTATCCCTTGACACCCTATTTTGTATTCCATCTCCTTCAAACCTATATGTGACATTCAGAATAATTATGAACAATATACAATGCATATGCTTATTAATTCCTTCTGATGTTCATATACACATGCTTGCATCAGAAAAAGTTGGACTAGTGACATGGCCATGAGCATTCAATCATTGCAAACATCAACAGACTGACAAGGCCAAAGGTAAATATGCATACATTATGTTCCTCATATGTTTACCAAACAAATATCCTCATATATTTATTCATCTATGCCATGGTGATTATGCTGATGTCATATGAAACACATACTTTACAGTTCACAAGAAGTATCAACAAGTGAAAGTGAGACGCCGAACATAGTGCAAGTTCCGTAGACTAAGAGGTTTGGTTGAAAAAATATGGCTCCATACTTCATCCAAGTTGTGCGTCTACTTGTGAATTTATGCCAGGAAAAAAGAAAACAAAAAAATAATGTAGACTACCATTCACATTACTTTTCTTGTTCAAAAAATGTCACTGGGTCTAAACTTATAACACCCAAAATACTATCAATAGAGGGCTTGAATAGTCGTTGAACTGGACAAGTGTTCATCAGGGACATAATGGTCGTCTATAACACCTACTTGGACAAGGAAAAAAAAAATATCTCCATTATGCATGCTGACATGACAAACAACGAAGCCCTGATGACAGTCACACTGACTATTCGCACACAACTTGTCCAGAAACTTGCATAAAAGATATTTCCATGTAATGGGATATCCATTACAAATTTTAATATATTTCCCAAAACAGTATATGACCATGGTGATTGTGATCGGAATATATCGCTCAACGAAACAAGTATTGTGGAAAAAATTCCCGCTATTTGTTCAGAATATTGTTTCTTCCTGAATACAACTATCAACCAACTGGCACAGAGCAACGACACTTACCCAATCAGAATCATTAGTGCATTTTTCACACTCACGAGAAAACTTGTCTCACAACACATTCTCCATATAAAATATGGAGTGTCAAACAACGACAAGGAAATGGTACCATTCTCCATATCTAGTTTTGTCCTTTACTTTCACATGTCCATGTATCTCAATTATACACAACTATTGCATTGTTCCATGTTGTAGCTACAATTGTTCGACACCTATTCAAATTTGATTTCCTCAATGGAACAAAAATTGCATAAAGGGAAATTTCCACTTATGCTCTTCAAAAATATAACAAAAAAAAGAGATGTTAAAGAAAGGATCTTTCACACAACCCAAGCAACATTTGTAACAGAATTATGAACAAACATAGTATAGGATCTCAAGAAACTAACTAGTTCTACAATTGTTGTGCGTATACATCTACAATTTCATCCTCACTTTGCTCATACAAATTGCCTTCACCAATTTTTTTGCAGTTTTTCTTTTTCTTTGTTGTGCAGTTATTTATTATATTGTTCAATATATTAACTACTATGTTCACGTGCCCGGGTTGAGGGTGTTTTGGTTGTAGTGAATGTGTACTCAACCCCCTTCAAGCCTGTATGTGACAAATGAAACTCTCCTTATTCTTCTCCTGCTTTCATAAATGATGATACAATTGATTGTCTGCGATGTAGTAAAAAATTCCCTTACATATATAGACATTGAATCAATGTTGTCATCTGAACCGTGAGCAACACAATCGTACATTGTACAATTAGACAACCTCTGTTACAAGATGTGCTTCCTGGGTTAGCATAATTTCCATATGAAGTATACCTACAGAAAAAGGAAAACATTATCTACATGTTGCGTGACTTTCAGATACATAGAAAATTTACCTTAAATGAGAACAATGCAATATTGCATATCGGATGAAAAAAAAAATCATATCAAGCTTTGGCAGGAAACAAAAAAATCTCATGTTTTTCTGTAATTTTTCTTCAATAGCTAGATGGATGTTCGCCAGACTCGAGTTCTTCAGAGTTTATATCTATGGCTATAAAATTTACTTTCCATAGATTTTGTCTCTTTTTGTGCACTTGAAAAAACAAGGAGAATCTAAATACAAATCAAATCGCTATTGTTATTTTCATGTTTTTTTGCCACTCCCAGTAAGAATTTTGCATATTTGTTGGGGTGTCCAACTGAAAAAAAAATGGTGACTGGCTGTGGATTTGTTGGAGGAGTCTGCACCTTTTTGGGTTCCCAAATTGAAAAAATGTTTTCCAACTATATAGCCATGGAAGGATTTCTGCATTTTTTGGGTACCCAAATAAAAAAGAAGATGATATCCAACTATACATTTATGGTATGGTATCTGCATTTTCTCGATGCTCTAATTGAAAAAAAAAGGCTCAACATGGATTGAAATATGAGCTTGCGATCTTCAGAACTCGCTATAAATATTGGGGAGTTCGGGCATTGGAATTCATATAGGCAGGTGCATTTATTGTTGATGTACAAGAGCATAAGATTGTTCAGTACAAAAATGGGAAGCATGAGGACAAACCCATACAAAGTATCCAACTGTGAATAACTCAGGCTCATCCTTTGAACCATCGAAAAGGCTTGCTCCTCTGGGAAAAACCATCAAGCATTTCCAATAATATTGGAAATTCTGGATTGTTAAAACTGGTAGTGATAGAACATGGCACTATCAGAAGAAAATGTCCATAGTGATCTTGCTTCGTGGTAAAATATTAATCGACAAGTTTCTTGTTCCCCATTTTGGGGTTTGGTTATGGATAGGGTACAATCATGAAGCTCTGTTGATTTTGTGTTGTCTTGTGTTTGGCAGACTTTTGTTCATATCTCATGGCCTCGGTTATTTTCTCATGGAAACATATACCAGATGTAAGAGAAAACCAATTCCACGTGTCTTATATATATATATATATATATATATATATATATATATATATATATATATATATATATATATATATATATATATATATATATATATATATATATCAATTTTTTTTATGCATAGGTCGATGCGTACTGCTCTATGGAACGTTGTGGGATCTCACTTGGCGCCTTCTGTGTTCATGCGTTGCCTTGTGCCTCAACTTTCAATACATTTGGTGTTTACTTATCTCTTGGTTGTATTCTTCGTTTTGGAAAATTAATGATACATTTAGGATCTTGGCAGTTTTTCTATGATCTTAAAGAATATACATGACATGATTTTCCTTTTAATATAAGCTCTCTGACGCAAATGTAGTATGTGGCTCATTTTATCACTTTTCTTTGATCGATGAACTTAGAAAAATTCATCTCTAGGAATATTTTGAAATAAAAGGATATATACTATGTGAATTCCAATGGAACTATCATATCAACGTCGGGACATTAAAATTCAAATTCATCTTAAAATTGAAATTCGTCGTTGTTATACTTGCGGTGAAGTTGACAATACAATAATTTTACTTAAACATCCCAAAATTGATTTTCTTGTGTCTTTTCGATGCTTCTCTTATACAAACACATCTTGGAAACTATAAGCATGGATCACTTTATCTATTCCTTGATTGAAGAGCCTATTCACCTATTTAATGCACTTCATAGTTACTGTTAAGACCATCAATGGGAATTTATTACACCAATTATCGCTTCCAAAATTTTCCATCCCCTTTCTTTTTTCCCTTCGCTTTCCCTTTCTGGTTACTTAGGTGCAAGGGTTGGAGGATTCACGTCTTCAGATTTCCACTGATACTTTTATATCACGAGTCCAACCAACCAATTCCCTATTTCATATTCAACAAACTTTCTGGATCGTGCGTTCCAGGATAGGAAATTTCAACATTGCATTTCCATTGTTACATCGCCTGAAAACAACACCCATACTTCCCTGATCTACAAATTGGAAACCAAATTCCCCTTTCTTTCTCTCATTTACTTTCCCTTTCCAGTTACTTAGTTGTTTTTTTGAATGTGTCATTTTTCTGAATGCCTCATGCCTTTATATACAACACCCGAAGTTCCGCAATATACAAATTGAACATCGAAATCCGTCATTGTCCCCTGTTCTGTGTTACACATTTTGCAATCAAAAGTTGGGATACATAAAATTTGACCATTGGGCCCTCACGTCTCCTGAGTAGAACTTGTGGCCCTGTTTTCAAGCCCATCAATATTCCCTATTCCGAGTGTCTCTCATGATTTTATATCATGATTCCGACCAACCGCTTAACCGTTGCATACTTGGCCACTATTACCATCGTCAGTTCCTAACAAGGCTTGCTCAACATTGTGCTTCCATTGTTCTGCTACCTACAAACAACACCTGAAATTCTGTGATATACAAATTGACCGCATAAATTTGTCAATATACCCTATTCCGTGTTACACATTCTGTAGTCAAAATTTTGGAGACATACAATTTGACCATCGGCCCCTCATGTCTCTTGAGTATATCTTGTGACCCTATTTTGAAGCCCGCCTGACCACTTTCCATACTTGGCCATTTATTGGAATCTCTTTCACGGGTTGGCAAGTGGATGAAATATACAATGCTTAATCACTCTTCACCATCCCCACCACCTTCGCACTTATTTCTAGGTATGCAATTATTAAGCTTTAATGCTAATATCTCATCATGCAGGAACTGTTAATATTGTCATTAATGTCTGAAAGGCTAGAGAAGATTTGTCATTAATACGAATTAAACCAAGATTTGTAGAGAGTTTTGCTATCCTTTCCAAGTATTCATTTCAAGCATCATGCAATCTCTTTTGTGCATCGTCCGGTTGGCGCCTTTACGAAATCTCTAATCCTTAATCGCTCTTCGCTGCCACCACCACCTTCACACTTTTTTCTAAATATGCAATTAGTAAGCTTTAATGGTAATAGCTCATTATGCACGAACCGTGGAGATTGTCATTGATCAGCGAAAGGATCGAGGATACATTCCATTGATACACATTAAAACAAGATTTGCGGAGGGTTATATTATCCCTACCGAATTTTCATTTCAAATATCATCTGGAGCAAACATAAATTCTCGTTAACTTATGGAAACATTTCTATCCAGATACAGTAAACACCTTCTTATCCAGATTTTATGATCATAATGAAATGAATACAGATTATTAATAGGTGCTTCACACAAAATAACAGAGATACAGTAAAATTGGTTTTCTATTCAATAACGAAATAAGCCAAAACTGTAAAATGCAGTGGAAATAAGCTTGTTGGAATGGTGGTGACTTATCTCTGAGAAGAGATGTGACAACTCCACTCATTCGCAAGAAGATGATCACAATGAGGCTCTAAAGGCCTTTTTACAATAAAAAGGAATTCCAAAAATTCTATACATCCAAAAACCTGTCCCTAGGAGATGAAGCGCCAAAAGTCATGTGGGCCCCGTTTGGGTAAGTTAGTACATTAACTTCCCAGGGTCGTAACTTTTGCATACAATCTCCATTTTAGGCGTGTGATAGCCCATTGGAAAGGTATCATCAAGGAGATTCATTTTGGGGCCTCAATCATGTCATGGTAAACCATTGAGTTGGGTCGATCCTGAAAAACCTTCATTTAGGCCCTCAAAATGGCCCCGGAAGTTAAAACTGCTAAAAATAGTAAATTGCCAAAATTGCCAGAAAATTGTTTTGAGCCAGTTGGAAAAGGTGGGAGGCCACCGATATCCACCTGGATAAATCCTCCCTCATTAGGAAGGAATGGTCTCCATTACGTTGAGGTCCCCCATCAGATGAGGAAATTTCTGCTGAATCTGGCCTAGGGTGAGCCACTTGCCTTGGTGGAGGAGCCGCCCTGCTTTGAGGACTTGATAAAGATGGATCCTTTGTTGTTGAGTGCCATTGATATGTTTTTACACAATCTGATCATTGGATGCCTATTGTATGCAGTCGATGTTGAGCTCAGTTAGTGTCAGCTGTTCTGCTACTTCTGAGGTGTCCAATAATGGTGGGAAATAAGGGCGAAGGAGATCCATGTTGAACACTAGGTGCAGGCCAAGGAAAGGAGGAATGTTGAGCTGAAAAGAATTATCCCCCGTGGCCTTGGTAATGGTGTACGACCCATAATAGAGTGGGAGAATCTTTCGATGGGGTCCTATAAGGCGTTCTTTCTGCAAGTGTAACCAAACTTTGTCGCCCACCTGAAACTTATGTGGCACCCGATGTTGATCATGGCGTTGTTTGTATTTGTCATTAGACTTATGTAGGATATCCTAAACCTATTGGCAGATGTGTTGGATCCGATCAATGAACTGGGTGGCTTTGTCAGCTTCAATTGGATCAGGAAATGATTCGGTCGAGGTGACCACAAGGGGAAGTGCAACATCTATGGGACCCAATGGTTGGAATCCCAAACCCACCTGAAATGGGTTGTGGTCGGTTGATATATGCAGAGCTTGGTTGTAGCTATGTTGGACATAGGGAAGACTCTCATCCCATGTGCGAGGGTTTTGTGAATTACACATGTGGAGGATATGCACAATCATTCCATTTATGACCTCGGTTTGGCCATCTGTCTACGGGTGGAAAGCTGTGGATTTGGTGAGTTTGGTGTCTAGTAGTGACTAGAGGCTCGACTAGAATGTGATGGGAAATCGAATATCCCTATCTAAGACAATGGTTTGTGGGATTCCAAAATGTAACCAGACTCATTCAAAGAAGAGCTTGGCAATGGCCTCTGCTGTGATGTTCTTCTTGCAGGCAACCAAAATCGCCATCTTAGAAAAGCAGCCAACAACCACAAAAACATAGTCGTTTCCCCGCTTGCTGGACAGGAGGCCCAACATGTAGTCCATTGATATGGATTCCCATGGCCTGTCAAGAGTAGGAAGAGGGGTGTACAGGCCCTGTTTCTTAGTGGTCAGTTTGGTAATCGTGTAGGCAGTGCAGAACCTGATATACTTGCTGACCTCCCATCAAAGTTTCGGCCAGTAGAAATGTTTTTGTAGCATCGCCACTATCTTTTCAACGCCGAAGTGTCCTGCCACCTGACTATAGTGGGATTCCCATATCAGCTTCACCCACTCACTTGATGGAACACATATATGGCCCAGACAACACAAAAACCCATCCTGAATATGGAAATTATTGACAGTTGCGTTTTCCCCCAACATCTGGTAGGTGGTGGTGAAGTCTGGGTCTATCTCGTAGAGTTGGGGCCATCCAAAGGTCTCATGGCTGCAAGAGTCTAGCACCGTGGTGAGTGCCACGACCAGCGGTCTAATGAGGAAATCAGTGACACGATTGGTGCTTCTTGTTTTATACTTGATGTTGAGGTGAAATTGTTGCAAGTATGTGGACCACTTTTGATGGCGATCATTTTGCAATTTTTCTTCTGTCTGCATGAACTGCAGTGGCTTATGATCACTGTGGATAATTGTCTCCTTCCCAAGAATGTAGTGTCTCCACTGGCGGTAGGCTTTCACAATGGAGTACATTTCTTTTTCGTAAGTAGGGTACTTACGGACAACATCTGATAGTGTCTCACTATGATAGGCCACGTGGTGGTCGTGCTGAGTGAGAATGACACCCACAGCATAGTCAAAAGCATGTGTTTCAATCTCAAAGGGATGTTATAGGTCTGGGAGTGAAAGTACTAGGGCTGAGAACAAGCGTTTCTTCAAATCATCGAACACTTGTTTTTGAGACCGCCCCCATGCAAATTTTTCCTTACTAGCACCCCTAGTTATTTGGTTGAGGGCCCATGCAATATGGGAGAATCCCAACACGAACCTGCGGTAGAAATTGGCAAGGCCCAAGAAGCTCCGGAGCTTGGTGAGTGTGGTTGGGGCTGGCCAGTCATGGATGACTTGGATCTTGGCTAGGTCCACATGTACGTCATGCTGATCAACGATGTAGCCCAGGTAATGGACCATGTCCATGCCAAAGGAGCATTTTTCCAAGTTAGCGTATAGCTTGTGCTATCACAGGGTGTGCAGAACCTACTAAATATGCTGCAAGTGTTCATCCCAAGTTTTGTTGTAAATGAGAATTTCATCAAGATACACCAATACAAAATTATTGGTGAATGGTCGCAGGATATCATCCATCAACCTCATGAAAGTGGCTAGCGTATTTTTCAAACCAAATGGCATGACCAACCATTCAAAAAGGCCTTCCTTTGACTTGAAGGTGGTCTTCCATACATCTGTCTATTCTATTGGGACTTGGTGGTAGCTAGACTTCAGATCAGTCTTACTGAAGTATTTGGCCCCCATGAGTTGATCAAGGAGGTCGTTGATTCAGGGAATCGGGTACCATTTTATGACTGTGATTTTATTCAGATCCCGGTAATCAATGCAGAGTCGTCAGATTCCATCTTTCTTATGTACCAGCATGATTGGGCTCTCGCAAGGTGATGAGTTGGGATGGATGTGCCCATTTTGGAGAATCTCTTAGATCTATCTCTTGATCTCCTCATTCTCTAATAGAGAGCGACGATAGAATTTCCCATTGGGCAGTGGTGCGTCAGGGGTTAGATCGATGGGGTGCTTGAACTGGCAGTGTAGAGGTACCCCAGTAGCTGAGGAGAATATATTTGAGTATTCTTCCACGAACTTGTCTACTTGCTTCTGCTATGTGGAGAGGTCATCCATAGAGACACTGGATGTGGTTGTGATCTTTCACTTATTCTGAGAGTGAATCATGAAGAAGACAAACTTCCCCATCTACGAGATGACCTTCCTGCATTTCTTAGTAGAGATCAAGGAAATAACACTAGGTGGGACTGCCTCAGGTATCCTGTACAATTTTCTGTTCAAAGTAGTAATAACACTATGAGGCCTAGACTCATATACAACATGATGTTTCCATAAATAAGGTTGTCCAAAAAAACCATCACAAAATTTGAGAGGAGCAACATCACACAATACCTCGTCTTTGAAGAGATTGATGGCATATGATAGTCGGCACTGTTGGCTGACACGAAGATCGCTTCGTTGGCGATGTGATCCAATGGTGTAGGGTTCTGGGTGCAGCATTGTTGACAAGGCCAGTCGCTTGATGACCTCTATTGAGATGAGGTTCTTATGGCTACCCCTATCAACGATGAAGTGTAGCGGGGTTCCTTTTACCCACATCTTTGAATGGAAGAGGTGCTCTCCTTCTTCTAGGTCATCTGGTTTACCAGGCTGGATCTTGGTGGTAGCAACGATGGCACTCGATTCCACGTCAATGATCCATATTCCTCTTTCTAGTTCTGGCTCAGAGTCAGAATTGACATCTGATTCAGAGGCTTTCACTTTGGCCACCAACGACTGCTTTGAGCGGCAGTCAATGGTGTTATTCCAAGGGCTCTTATGGAAGTCGCACCACTTCCCAGTATCTTTCTTTGTCTTTCTCGTGTCCTTCTTTTCTTGCAGATTGGACTGGTTGTCCTGATATTTTCCATCTTTGCTCTGTCCTTTTTTCTATGGGTTTGTGTCGCCCCTTACTAGATTTTTTTGTGAGGGGTTCCTAGGCCCGAATTGTCGTGTCTTTTGTTTGATCTTCTGCTCGATTTTGACGGCATATCGGTAGGCTGCACCCAAGGATGAGATGTCCAAAACTTCCATTTCAGTTTGGATGTATCTATGCATAGCACTGCAGTAATTGAGCACCAGATGTCGCTCTGAATCTTTGATACCTAGCTTGGTGCACAAGGTATGGAAGATATTTGTAAAATCTGACATTGATTGGTCCCTTTCGTGCCGCAGTGTAGTACATTTGGTATATAGGTCATCATAACTTCCGACAAGGTAGTATTTTTCTTTAATATCATCCTTGAAGGATTCCTAGGTGGTCGTGACTGTAAATAATGAGGGTTCCTCTATTTCCTTTTGCTCACAGAAAGTTTCCCACCAATCTTTGACATGGGGAACGACTTTGAGGAGTGCAAAAGTAATCTTTTCTTTATCTGAAAATTTATGGATAGAAAAATACCCTTCTATTAGATTCAACCATTTTTCTATAGCATCTGTGTCTATCTGACCTTAAAATATAGGAATATCGAAGTTTATTTGTACCTTAAAGGGGGTGGCGCCTCCACTCGAAGAAGATGCGTCACCTGTTGGTAGTCGCCGAAGGATTTGCGCAAAACTATCCATCATCTCATTCCTCTGTTGCTTGAGGGATTCCTCAATCAACAGTTTGAAAGGATCCATGAGAGGTCAGTTGGGTGTGCGAGAGATTTTTTCCTCAAGAGAAACAAGCTCGAGACCCAACTCTTTGTACTCTGACCTCATTAGGGACATGCATTAAGATGACAAGGAGAAGACCACTCTGATACCACTGATCTAGATTTTATGAGCATAACAAAATGACTACAGATTATTAACAGGTGCTTAACAAAAAATAATAGAGATATAGTAAAAGTGGTTTTCTATTCAATAACGAAATAAGTTGAAACTGTAAAATGCAGCATAAACAAGCTTGTTGTTATGGTGGCAACTTATCTCTGAGAAGAGATGTGACAACTACACTCATTCTCAAGTAGATGATTACAATGAGGCTCTGAAGGCATTTTTTACAATAAACAGGAATGCCAAAAACCATAGACATCCAAAAACCTAACCCTAGGAGATGAAGCACCAAAAGTCATGTGGGCCCCGTTTGGGTAAATTAGTACATTAACTTCTCGAGGCCGTAACTTTTGCATACGATCTCCATTTTAGGTGTGTGATAGCCCCGTTGGAAAGGTATAATTGAGGATATTCATTTTGGGGCCTCAATCATGCCGTAGGAAATCATTGAGTTGGTTCGATCCCGAAAAACCTTCATTTAGGCCCTCAAAATGGCCCCGAAAGTTAAAACTGCTAAAAATAGTAAATTGGCAAAATTGCCAGAAAACTGTTTTGAGCTAGTTGGAAAAGGTGGGAGGCCACCGATATCCACCTGGATAAATCCTCCCTCATTAGGAAGCAATGTTCTCCATTGCATTGAGTTCCCCCATTAGATGAGGAAATTTCTGAATCTGGCCTCGGGTGAACCACTTTCCTTGGTGCAGGAGCTGCCCTACTTTGATGAATCGATAAATTTAGATCCTTTGTTGTCGAGTGCCCTTGATCTATGTGTCCACAATATGATAATTGGATGCCTGTTGTATGCAGTCAGGGTTGAGTTCATTTCGTGATAGTTTTTCTGCTACTTCTGAGGTGTCCAATAATGGTGGGAAATAAGGGCGAAGGAGATCCACATTGAACACTGGGTGCAGGCCAAGGAAAGGAGGAATGTTGAGCTGAAAAGAATTATCCACCATGACCTTGGTGATGGTGTACAACCCATAACAGAGTGGGAGAAGATTTCGATGGGGTCCTGTAAGGCGTTCTTTCTTCAAGTGAAACCAAACTTTTTCACCCACCTGGAACTTATGTGGCACCCGATGGTTATTATGGCGCTATTTGTACTTGTCATTGGACTTCTATAGGATATCCTAAACCTGTTGGCGGATGAGTTGGATCCTCTCAATGAACTGGGTGGATTTTTCATCTTTATTTGGATCAGGAGATGAGTCGGTCGAGGTGACTGCAAGGGGAAGTGCAACATCTATGGGACCCAATGGTTGGAATCCCAACCCCACCTGAAAGGGGCTATGGCCGGTTGAGATATGCAGGGCTTGGTTGTAGATATGTTGGACATAGGGAAGACTCTCATCCCATGTGTGAGGGTGCTGTGAATTATACATGCGGAGGATATGCACAATCATTCGATTTACGACCTCAGTTTGGCCATTTGTCTGTGGGTGGAAGGTCATGGATTTGGTGAGCTTGGTGTCCAACAGTGACCAGAGGCTCAACTAGAATGTGTTGGGAAATCAACTGTCTTGATCTGAGACAATGGTTTGTGGGATTCCAAAATGTACCAAAATCGCCATCTTAGAAAAGTGATCAACAACCAGAGGGGTGTAAAGGCCCCGTTTCTTAGTGGCTGGTTTGGCAATCGTACAGGCAGTGCAGGACCTCATATACTTGTTGACCTCCTGTCGAATTTTTGGCCAGTAGAAATGTTCTTATAGCATCGCCACTATCTTTTTGACACTGAAATGTTCTGCCACCCGACTGTAGTGGGCTTCCTAGATCATCTTCGCTTGCTCGCTTGATGGAACACAGATATGGTCCAGATGACACAACAACCCATCCTGAATATGGAAATTATTGACAGTTGCATTTACCCCCAAAATTTGGTAGGTGGTGGAAAAGTCTGGGTCTGTCTCATAGAATTGGGGCCATTCAAAGGTCTCATGGCCATAAGAGTCTAGCACCGTGGTGAGTGCCGCGACCAGCGGTCTACTGAGGCAATCAGTGACGTGATTGGTGCTTCATGTTTTATACTTGATATTGAGGTGAAATTGCTACAAGTATGTGGACCACTTTTGATGGCGGTCATTCTACAATTTTCCTTGTGTCTGCATGAACTATAGTGTCTTATGATTAGTGTGGATGACTGTCTCCTTCCCAAGAATGTAGTGTCTCCACTGGCGATAGGCTTTCACAATGGAGTACATTTCTTTTTCATAAGTAGGGTACTTACGAACAACATCTGATAGTGTCTCACTATGATAGGCCACGGGGTGGCCGCGCTGAGTGAGAACGACACCCACAGCATAGTCAGAAGCATATGTCTCGATCTCAAAGGGTTGTTGTAGGTCTGGGAGTGATAGTACTAGGGCTGAGCACAAGCACTGCTTCAAATCATCGAACTCTTGTTATTGGGGCCGCCCCCACACAAATTTTGCCTTACCACCACCTCTGGTTATTTAGCTGAGAGCCCATGCAATATGGGAGAATCCCAACATGAATCTACTGTAGAAATTGGCAAGGCCCAAGAAGCTCTGGAGCTCGGTGAGTGTGGTTGGGGCTGGTCAGTCACGAATGACTTGGATCTTGTCTACGTCCACATGTATGCCATGCTGATCAACGATGTATCCTAGTTAATGGAACTTGTCCATGTCAAAGGATAATTTTTCCAAGTTGGCGTATACCTTGTGTTATCGGAGGGTGTGTAGAACCTGCTGAATATGATGCAAGTGTTCGGCCCAAGTATTTATGTAAATGAGAATGTCATCAAGATACACAACTACAAAATTATTGGTGAATGGTCACAGGATATCATCCATAAACCTCATGAAAGTGGCTGGTGCATTTTTCAAACCAAAGGGCATGACCAACCATTGAAAAAGGCCTTCCTTTGACTTGAAGGTGGTCTTCCATACATCTGTCTATTCTATCAGGACCTGGTGGTAGCCAAACTTCAGATTAATATTACTGAAGTATTTGGCCCCCATGAGTTGATTAAGGAGGTCGTCGATTCAGGGAATCAGGTACTGGTTTCTGACTGTGATTTTATTCAGAGCTCAGTAATCAGTGTAGAGTCACCAGGTTCCATCTTTCTTCTGTACCAAGACGATTGGGCTCCAGCAAGGTGATGAGCTGGGATGGATGTGCCCCTTTTGGAGCAGCTCTTGGATTTTTTACTTGATCTCCTCATTATCTAACATAGAGTGATGATAGACTAGCCCATTGGGTAGTGGTGTGCCAGGGGTCAGATCGATGGGTTGCTTGACCTAGCAGTGCAGAGGTACCCTAGTAGGTGAGGAGAAGATATCTGAGTATTCTTCCATGAACTTCTCTACTTACTTCTGCTGTGTGGAGAGGTTGGTTGTAGAGACCCTAGATGTGGCTGTGATATTTCTCTTATTCTGAGAGCGAATCATGAAGAAGACAAACTTCCCCATATGCAAGATGACCTTCCTGCATTTCTTAGCATAGATCAAGGAAATAGCACTAGGTGGGACTGCCTCTCGTATCCTGTATAATTTCCTGTTCAAAGTAATAATAACACTACGAGGCCTAGACTCATATACAACATGACGTTTCCATAAATAAGGTTGTCCCAAAATAAAATCACAAACTTCGAGAGGAGCAACATCACACAATACCTCATCTTTGAAGGGCTTGATGTCGTATGATAGTCGACATTGTTGGCTGATGCAGAGATCACTTCCTTGGTGGAGCCATCCAATGGTGTAGGGTTGTGGGTATGGTGTTGTCGGCAGGGCCAGCCGCTTGACGACCTTTGTTGAGATGAGGTTCTTCTGGCTACCTCTATTGACGATGAAGTGTAGTGGGGTTCCTTTTGCACACATCTATAAATAGAAGAGGTGTTCTCCTTCTTCTGGCTCGTCTGGTTCACCAAGCTGAACCTTGGTGGTAGCAACGGTGGCACTAGGTTTCACATCAATGATCTGTCTTCCCCTTTCTGGTTCTAGCTTAGAGTTAGAATCCTCATTTGATTCATAGGCTTTCAGTTCAGCCACTAACGACTGCTTTGAGAAGCAGTCAACAGTATTATGCCAAGGGCTCTTATGGAAGTCACACTACTTCCTGATATCTTTCTTTGTCTTTCTGGTGTCCTTATTTGCTTGTGGCTTGGACTGGTTGTCTTGATACTATCCATATTTGATCTGTCCTTTTTTTTGTGGGTTGGTGCTGCCCCTTACTAGATTTTGTTGTGCAGGGTTCCCAGGCCCAAATTGTTGTGTCTTCTGTTTGAGCTTCTACTCGATTTTGATGGCATATCGATAGGGCGCACCCAAGGATGAGATGTATAGAAATTCCATTTCGGAATGGATGTATCTATGCAGAGAACCATGGTACTTGAGCACCAGATGTCACTCTGAACCTTTGATACCCAACTTGGTGTGCAAGGTATGGAAGATATTTGTGAAATCTGACACTGCTTGGTCCCTTTCTTGCCGCAGTGTAGTCCATTTGGTATATGGGTCGTCATAACTTCTGACAGGGTAGTATTGTTCTTTAATACCATCCCTAAAAGATTCCCAGGTGGTCGTGACTATAAATAATGAGGGTTCCTCTGTTTCCTTTTTCTCACAGAAATTTTCTCGCCAATCTTTGACATGGGGAATGGCTTGAGGAGCGCAAAAGTAATCTTTTCTTTATCCTAAAATTTATGGATAGAAAAATACCCTTCTAGTAGATTCAACCATTTGTCTACAACAAATGCATCTATATGACCTTCAAATATAGGAATATCGAAGTTTATTTGTACCTTGAAGGGGGTAACACCTCCACTCAAAGAAGATGCGTCGTCTGTTGGTAGTCACCAAAGGATTTGTGCGAAACTATTCATCATCTTGTTCCTCTGTTGCGTGAGGGATTCCTCAATCAATAGCTTGAAAATATCTCCTATCCCATAATATTTATTTTCTCCTACCATGAGAGGTCGCTTTGGCGTGCAAGTTCTTTTTTCCTCAAGAGAAACAAGCTCGAGACCCAACTCTTTGTACTTCGACCTTGTTGGGGACATGCATTAAGATGACAAGGAGCAGACCGCTCTAATACCACTGATCCAAATTTTATGAGAATAATGAAATGACTACAGATTATTAACAGGTTCTTAACACAAAATAACAGAGATACAGTAAAACTAGTTTTCTATTCAATAATGAAATAAGTTGAAACTGTAAAATGCAGCGGAAACAAGCTTGTTGGAATGGTGGCGGTTTATCTCTGAGAAGAGATGTGACAACTGTGCTCATTCAGAAGAAGATAATTACAATGAGGCTCCGAAGGCCTTTCTACAATAAACAATAATTCCAAAAACCCTATACATCTAAAAACCTAACCCTAGGAGATGAAGCACCAAAATTCATGTGGGCCCCATTTGGGTAAGTTAGTACATTAACTTCTCGGGGTCATAACTTTTTCATACCATCTTCATTTTAGGCGTGTGATATCCTGTTCGAAAGGTATCATTGAGGATATTCATTTTGGGGCCTCAATAATGCCGTAGGAAATCATTGAGTTGGGTCGATCTCGAAAAACCTTCATTTAGGCCCTCAAAATGGCCCCGGAAGTTAAAACTGCTAAAAATAGTAAATTGCCAAAATTGCCAGAAATTTGTTTTGAGCCAGTTCAAAAAGGTGGGAGGTCACCGATATCCACCTGGATCACCTTCCAACATGATGACCATAGGTTCCAGTACTCTAGGGCATATTCTTACTACTCATCTCCCTTAGCCCAGGAGCAAAAAAGGAGATGGTCCCTTGGTGCACCGAGAGATATATTTCAATCCAAAGAATTCCAAGGCAACCCCACCTGCTCAAACATCCTTGCCGCTTGCATTGATGGCTGAAGAAGAGGTTTATGCGGTCAATTTAGAGATAGAAAAAGATGATCTGATGGACGATGATACAACAATGGATGATGGAAATGAAGACATTGTTCCCACTCCTATGCCCAAATTGAAATCAACCATAATGGGGGGCACTTCCTGGCTCGACAATGGTGGCCCTGACAAGACCAAAAAAAGGGGTTTCATGAAAGAAATCGACATTGAATGAAATAGCCGCTTTGCATCTCAAAAGTAGGAATTCTAGAGGTCCAAATTAGTCCATTCTGGGTGGAAGTATTTCACTGTAAGGAAATGGTCTCTTGATGCTACCAAAGATATATTTCAAGCCAAAAAATTATTTAATTGCGGGACCACTCTCCTTTTCTCTGGATATACAATTAACATATTAGGGGATGAGGACTAGAACTCCCACTGGTGCAAGGCATATTCCTACTACTCATCTCCTTCCGCCTATAATGGACTAATTTGGGCCTCTGGAATTGCTCGTGCAGCCTATGTCCCTAAAGTCTTCGAATGTGAGGAGGTGGTCTCTTGGTGTGTCCTAAATTTAAGTTTCGGGCTCTTTCGTTTGTCCTACAACATTTTTCATCTTCTTCCTCACGGGAAGCTTGTGAGAAATATCAATTTTACTGCAAATATGGGTTCTTATGTCCTCCCGCATTTGAAAAATTATGGGTTGCTTTCTTTTTGGGGTGCAACGTTGGAGCGATGCCAGCGTCAAGAGAAAGAGTGTTGTTCACCTACTTCAAGCCAAGGATTTATTCCACTGCGGAACCACTCTCTTGTTTCTTTGTCCCCTCGGTTCTTCCGCAAGATATTGAGATTACAACAATGAACATTGACCTTTTGAGGAGAAGACTACAAGGATTTCCTAAAAAAAGCATGGTAATCAGTTTTGTATGCATGTCAAAGAGCATCTTGATGGCTCCTGCATGTTGCAAATCCTGTGCCTGTGTTTATGACAAATATGTTCAATGTTTTGGTGCAAAAAAATCGGTCCAATTTATATGGATATATATACACTGACCATTATTATTTTTTTTAATGGATTTGCTATTAAAAAAAATTCCTTGGAGTCTTGGTTGCGGCTTTTTTTTCTGAATTTAACACCTCTTCTCATTTGCATGGTTCAATAGTCTCGTAGTTCTTGAATATTGTATTGGCTCAAGTAATTTGATCTAATATGGATCATTTAACAATTATATGAAAATGCATTGTGTCAATCCCATCAGGATTTTATGGAAACAAAAAAGAATTTAAGAAAGTTTCAAACCAACATTCAACTCTATGCGTAATGCAGATAGAACATAGCAAGACCAAATCACAATGCGACAGTTGGGCCCCCTCCCTAGAAATTTCGTTTTCATCTCAACCTTGCTAAGAAAACGATTTATTATTTACCTTTCGCTTCCTTGATTCCTTTACTTTGAAAGGGAATGTTTTATTATTTTTCCATCCCCTGGCCTCTATTTGAGCACTTTTTACTTTATTAATGAAATTACCAAATTTCTTGTTCGCGAATTAAAAAAATAAAAAAACTGATCTATGGTGGTTGTAGTCAAATGGGACTATGAAATCAACTACAATATTAAAATTCAAGATCATCATTGTTGTTTATAGACATGCAATTATTAATCTTTAACGCTAACAACCCATCATGCAAGAAGTTTAATACTTAAGTTAATATGTCAAAGTCATGGAAGAATGTATCAAAAATACAATTACTTCCACAAGTTGCAATAAAAGCTAATCTTCAACAAAGCATTTGCTCACACCCTTTTTAATGGTACAAGCACAATAGAAAACAAGTAAGCGGATAAAATATTGGACTAGAAAATGATGTTTTTGCAACAATGGGGCTTGTTTGAGACCAATTCCCACTTAAGAAAATTTTCCTCTGCTTTTCTATTTTCCCACTTTTTTATCCCCTTCTTTTCCTTCTTCTATAATTAACCAAATTCCCCCTTCCCCTCCCCCTATAGTTTCTCTTTCTGGTTACTTAATCATTTTTTCCGAAAATGTCTTGCTGTGCGGGTTGGAGGATTCACGCGTTCACATTTCCATTCATGCTTTTATATTGTGATTCCGACTGAATGCTTCCCCTTCTCATACCTAGCCAATTTTTTGATCGTGGGTTCCCACCCAAGCAGTATCTAAATTGCACTTACATTGTTCTGTGACCTACAAAGAACACTCTGGCTTTTGCGATATGAAAATTTACTTCCAGACTCCCACATCATCCCCTCTTTTGTGTTACACATTTTGCACTGAAATGTTCTAATACATACAATTTGATCATCAGGGCCTCACGTCTCCTTGGGAACCCTTGTCACCCTATTTTGAAGCCCATTCGACCGCTTTCCACACTTGACCATTTCTTGGAATCTCTTTCGTGGATCGTCGAGTTGGCAGGTTCAGGAAATTTCCAATTTCTAGTCATTGTTTCCTATGCCTGCCACCTTCAGACTTCTTTCCAAGTATATGCAATAAGTATACAACTTCTCTAGAAACATACAGAAAAGATATTGTGTTAAGAACCAAATATCAATATAGTATAGAAAAACCTCAGAATAAGTACTCAACGCCTTGAAAAAGAGATAATTTTAGATAATAAGCCTCTTCGAGGGGGTAACCTCTTTTTACCCCACATAAATGTTCAAGTCCAAGATGATTCCAAATGAAATTGTCTCCTTGGTATATATAGGAGACTAGGAGGTATAATTACAACTAATGGAATAAAGCCAACATAAATAAAATAACATTACTAATGTAATATGCCCCAATTAAGGGGTAATGAGCCAATATTAGGGCTTTACATGCCCCTCCCCTTGAGACAAGTGTTTTCCGCAACGCTTGAGTAACTCTGGGTGCTTTTGTATAAAATACTCATCTTCCCAAGTGGAATCTTCAGCCGATAGTTTCCTCCATTTAATGAGATACTCTGAAATGGATCTATTCCTCAGCTGGCGAATTCTTGTGTCAGTGATGGCTTCAGGCTCCAATATGATTCTTCCTTCCTCGTCAAGTTCTAGAAATATAGTTTGAACTGGGATATTGTCACCTATAACCTTCTATAAGCATGAAACATGGAAAACTGGGTGTACTTGTGAAGATGAAGGCAACTCCAATTTGTATTCCATAGTACCAATCTTTTGAAACACCTTATAAGGGCCATAGTACTTTGGTGATAATTTATTATCCTTCTTGGCTTGCTTGAGGGACATCTATTTGTATGGTTGTAGTCTTAAAAACACCGAATCCCTTACTTCAAAACTTCATTCACTATGATGTTGATCTACTTTTTGTTTCATGTGATTATGTGCCATGCTTAGGTTGTCCTTTAAGATTTGGAGAACTTGTTGTTGATGCTCGATCTGATCTTCCACTGCTTGAACCTTAGATTTTTCTTTTAGAGAAGAAGTGATGGAAGGAGGGTGGTATCCATAGAGTGCCATAAATGGTGTCATTTTTGTTGCAGTATGAAAGGAAGTGTTATACCACCATTCTTCCAAGGGTAACCATTTGAACCATTGTGTTTATTTATCAGAGACAAAGCAATGAAGGTAGCCTTCCAGACATTTGTTCACTATCTTGGTTTGTCCATCATATTGAGGATGATAGGATGAGCTATGAGCCAATTGAGTACCAAAACAAGAAAATAATTATGTCCAAAACTCTCCAGTGAAGATGGGATCTCTGTCACTTACAATAATCTTTGGGCTTCCATGTATCTTTTGAACTGTCTCCATGAATGCGCTGGCAACTGTACTAGCTTTGAAGGGATGAAAGAGTGCACAAAAGTGTGTGTACTTGGTCAGTCTATCAACAATCACCATGATGACACTTCAGACTTTGGTAACCCTGTGATGAGATCCACGGAAACCTCCTCCCAACACTGACTTGGGAAGGCTAATATTTATAAAATATCTGGGGTCTTAATTGTTTCCACCTTATTTTGTTGGCAAACCAAACATTCTGCTACCAACCTTTGAACATCAGTTTTAAGGCCATCCCAAAAAAAATACTTCTTGACCCTATGGTAGGTTTTCAAAAATCCCGAGTACGCTCCTACTGGAGAGGTGTGCAATTCCAATAGTACCTTTTGTTTGAGATGGGAGTTCTTACATAAATATAAGCGATCTTTGTAACATAGTGAATCATTTTTCCATGTAAATGTATCTGATGCACTGGAATCCTGCTACAACCTTTGAATGAGAGTCCACACTTTTTCGTCATTCTTCCATTCATCTCTTGCTTCTATTATCCAATCGGGTTGGATGATCGAGATAGCACAGAGAAACGCCTCAATATCTTCATCCTTTCTTGAGAGTGCATTTGCCACAACATTTTGCTTCCCCTTTTTATAGACGATTTCAAAATCATAACCCAATATCTTGGTTACCCATTTTTGTTGTTCTGCTTAAGATAGTTTTTGTTCCAAGAAGTATTTAAGACTATCATGATCTGTTTTAACCTTGAAGTGCCTACCTATTAGGTAAAGACTCCATTTCTTCAATGCATGCAGTATTTCCATCATTTCCTTCTCATAAATGGGTTTGTGTAAGTCCTTTCCCTTGAGTGGTCGACTTTCAAAAGCCAAGGGCCTTACTTCTTCCATTAGGACAGCACCAATTCCATTTCCCGAGGCATCACATTCCACAATAAAGGTTTTTGTGAAGTCTAGAGTGGTCAAGATAGGAGCTTTGCACATCACCTCTTTAAGTTGTTCAAAAGCTTTAGTTGCCTCTGGAATCCATGAAAATGCATCCTTTTTATTTAGTGCCGTTAAAGGTGCTTCTATTCTTCCATAGTGTCGAACAAACTTGTGGTAGTAACCTATCAAACCCAAAAATCCTCTAAGATTCTTCAATGTGTTGGGAATCAACTAGTCCATCATGGCCTTAATATTGTTAGGGTCTACATTGACACTTTCATGAGATACAATATGACCCAAATACTCTACCTCCTTCACTACAAAGAAACATTTGGATGGTTTGGCATATAGTTGTTGCTCCTTTAGTAGTTGTAGCACCTTGTTAACATGTCACACATGATCCTCCCAAGACTTGCTATAGATTAGTATATCATCAAAAAATACTAACACAAATTTTCGAAGGAAAGGCTTGAAAATGGAATTCATCAACCCTTGGAATGTGGAAGGTGTATTTGTAAGGCCAAAAGGCATGACCAAAAATTCATAATGTCCTTCATGAGTTTGGAATGTTTTTTTTGGGATATCTTCTTCCTTCATTGTAATCTGATGATACCCTAAACGAAGATCCAATTTTGTGAAATAGATTTCTCCATGTAGTTCATCTAAAAATTCATCAATGAAGGGAATGGGAAACTTATCTTTAATAGTGATCTTGTTGAGCTCTCTATAATTTGGACACATATGCCATGAGCCATCTTTCTTGAATACGATTACCACTGGTGCAGAGTAAGAACTTTGGTTAGGTCTAATAATGCCAACCTCTAACATTTCTTCAACCATGTGCTCAATTTCACTCTTCTGGGCATAAGGGTATCTGTATGGACTGATGTTAGGAGGAACACTCCCAGGAATTAGAATTTCATGATCATGATTTTCAGTGGGTGGAAGACCTTTGGGAATATATTCAAATACTTTGGAATGATTATCAATGATCCCTTGGATATATTGAGGAATAGATGGCTTAGATGTTTGAAAATCTAGTGAGCATAGTTGTGCAATAACGCCTTGATGCCCCTTTTTCAATAATTTTGTCATGCCATTAGAGATTATTCCCTTACCGGGTTTCCCCGTGATACCACTTAACTCAATTTATTTTCCTTCCAATCAAAATTTCATGAAAAGTTCTTGAAAATTAAAAGCCACAGTTCTTAATGATTGTAACCATTGGATTCCTAATACAAAATCAGCACCACCCATGGGTATAGCAATCATTGGAATATTCATTACATATTCCCCCATAGTAAGATTGATCTTATTGCATTTTCTTGAGCAATTGATAGTTTCTTCATCTGCAATCATTACTTGAAACTCTGGTGCTGGATATACAAAGAAATTGAGAGCTTTGGCTAATTTATAGTGAATGAAATTATGAGTACTACCATAATCAATTAGGACTATTACCTTTTTCTTTTTGATGTCTCCTTCGATCTTGACGGTTTGAGGAGTGCTAATTCCAGCCAATGCATTACACAATATCATGTGAGTCAACTCTTCAGATGAAATTGCTTCTACGTTTTCATCTTGAGATGGTTCTTGTTCTTGTTCTTCTTCCTCTTCACAATTTATGTAGAATAATTTCTTCTCACCACACTTATGTCCCTTACTGTACTTGCTATCACAATTAAAACATAAAAATTTTTCATTTATTTCCTCTAATTGTTGAGGTGTTGTTGACGGGCGAAAATGACCGTCCGTCAACTGGGAGAGTGGAACCGGTCTGGGGTTGTTTAAATAACCCAAGTCGTTTGGTATGGACCACCCTGACGAGTTTAACAGCTCCGTTGGCCGCTCTAAGGTCTCATAAGGAAACCAAAGAGAAAGTGATTTAAGCTAAATGATCTAAACTAAGGAAACTAGAAACTAATAAAAACTAACTAAAACAAACTAACTAACAAAATAAAAGAACTTAAACTAAAACTAAGGAAACTAGAAACTAATAAAACAAACTTAACTAAACTACACTAAACTAACTATAAACTATACTAACTATTCTATCTACTAAATACTAACTATGATCATAATAACTCAAATCAACTACTTAATTGTCAGCTGCAAGCATTCTTTATTCACAAATATACAATATGGACAGATTACAGATTTGATTAAAACCTGCAAAAATCATGTGTTCACTGCCCTAAGACAGCCAAGGATCTATTTTTGTCTTTTTTGTATTTTGTAAAACAGAAAGGAAACTAACTACAATTAAATAATCTAATCTAAATCTAACTAAACTACTAATTAATTAAACAATAAATATCTATCTAATTAACCTGGATACGCTCCAAGTTTGCCCTGTGTAAGATGACTTCGTAAGCAGATTGGAGGAAGAAGTTCACACCATTTAGCTCATAAGCTTCTCGCAAGGGATCAACTATAATGCTTCCTGAAGCAGATTACAGGACAAACAAGACATAAAAGAAATCATAACAGTTTTCAGGTTATGAATTTATGTAAGAGGGAAGCCTACAATACAGCAAATTCATATATGATAATTCAATTCATAAAGAAGACAAGGCTATCATTTATAGACTGAATCCTTAAACTGTTATATCTTTTACCAAACAGGAAGTAACAAGGTATGCATAATAATAAGAATTATATCACTTGAATTCAATTTAGACAACAAGGTGATACTAAACCAAACACAATATGATATACAAAACTTGGAACAAAGTGTCAATGTATTGAGAAGCAAAGGCTATAAAAACGCATCAATTCTGCTCCAGTTTGAATTAAGCTCACATATCCTTGTTCTCCCCAACTGAGGATTGTTTCTTATTACAAAACCATAGGTTTAAATAAGTCTTTCACAAGGTAAAAACACCCTTGTGAGAAATAGCAAACAGTTTACAAAATATGGGAATAATCCCAAAAATCTCTAAAACTAAATAACTAAAATGCAAATAAAAACTGTAGATCATTCCCCAACTGTCCATAGTATCCATTGACAATTCGTAATGCCCTGCAATAGACACCAGAATCAAGTTAGAAAACTATCTAATTAAGAAAATAATAATAAAATTGCAACTATAGACTCAGCTACATAATCGTTTGATTCTGTAGCTGGTCAGAATAGTAAAACGACCAGATATGAACCAAATCAAATCGTATCTAATCAATTAACAATAACTAATAAATCATTATGGATTAAATCAAACGAAACTCAATAGCACATGATCGGGACAGGATAGTGCAAATCGATACAAAACAGGAATACTCTGTTTCTTCAATCTTCCACAAAATCGAATCACAACCAGAAAGGTCCACGAATATCATTCATAACAAACCAAATCGAGTAAGATAATTGTTATCAGATATGCATAAAATCAATGCTAACATTACTGTATCCATTTGATCCAATCATAGTTATCATAATCTTGCAAACAAATCCATAACTGTAATCGACCAATTACAGTCGAAATACAGATCGATATTATTCACA